>JAZHYW010036637.1:0-21805 GCA_037355805.1 Ixodes ricinus
ATCTCCTCCTTTGTTATTCCTCCCTCCCGTAGGCTGTTCAGGTTAAAGATACACAAATCAAAGTTTGTGCAGCAAACACACGCACACACGATTTGTTCGGGATTTAGTTTCACCCATTTTGGACGCAGTGAGTAGAATTTAGTCAATCCTAATTTCGAATCTGGGTTCGCCTTCCGAAACAGCTGGTACGTTTCTCGGATTGACCTCGTCATGTAACGCTTCACGATCACTTGTGATTCCCCGTCTCTCATAATCTCAACAGCGTCTTTTTTGTTCGGACTCTGCCGAGAACAGTCAAGATCGTCGTCTGTGTAGTACAGCGTGGCCGACCGTACGATGTCCTCACTTGTGCCTGCTCCATGGTACGGCTCCGGACGTTCCCATATGCCAAAACGTTCACGGTGTTGCTTTGATTTTCTCAGGATGTATCTTAATGCCTCAGGAATTCGTTGTGCTCTCTCGCTAGCAGCTGCACTTTCAGGCACAAGCGTGAGAAGCTGGCATCTTTCCTGGTAAGACGCTGCCTTAACAAAGGTTCCCGCACCATTCGTCACAGCCGAGACATGTGTGATCACTGCGAACACGTGACCCACTCGCCTCCAAGTCGATGCGGTCGCCAACTTCGACCTTGTTGACTGTAAGATTCTTCCATCTCTCGCTGTTTTCTTTCAACGTACGCGTATGACTGGCAACTCTTCGTATTTACCCTAGACGGCATGCGCAAAGGAGTTATCTCAATCGCAAAAGCGGAAATATCCGCATTGGTGTCTGCGACTACTTCGCACTCTTCGAGGAAGCTTGCTGGGGAGCTTGATCCTGGATCACTAGCAATGGGAGTTGAAAGTTGCTCACCGGCATGTTTGAAGCAGTTCTGGCAGAGCACATCCGTCATCACAACATCACCGACTTTTGAGGGGGCAGGATCTTCTTCAAGGCATCTACGTCGAGGTCAGTGACATAACGAAAACGCCTGTTGTGGTAGATCTTTCGCTTATATATCTCAAAGTAGTCGGGACAGTATCTTCTCTTCGAGCTAAAAGCAGTCGCCATGGCTTGAAGATGAATGTGCAAGGTTTGGAAGACAGCTAACTTTCAAGTCCGAAAGAAGCGTATTCTTCCTAGAGAGAGTTCAGCCTTGTGCTTTCACTTCCACTCGCATCCGCTGTTTACTGATGTGAATTCAGCGCCGCGTGTTCTCTCTCTCTCTCTCTCCGGTTGTATATTAGCTTTCTCGGGAGTATTTCGTAAATTATAAACACCGATATACATCACCGACAAAGGGTGCTAAATATACCAAACTGCGTGTTGTTAACTACAGAAGAAAGATGAATAAGACCGGAAGAAAACTGACGAAGATAACATCTGGGCCTGCTGGAGGACAACTATCAGTCACGGAGAGATGTGTACAAACAAAGAGGCGAACCTAAAAGAGATGCTCCGGAAAGAGTTTCCTTTTACTGTTGCACTCACAAGCCGACACTCGTCATGTGAGCCCCACGTACGTGTTTTCGTACGAGTTCTCACATGACGCTGCGTACGCGCTGTGAACTCAGACTCCCGAGACCGATCGAGGGTCACCCGACACCACAGTTTTTACGAGCGGGGTCCCGCGAAAAGTTTTCCTTCTCCTGGCTCGAAGATAAACATCACCTCCAGAGGCGTCTCTATCTTGATGCTAAAACCTCAAACAAGCACAGTATTATAACTGTTTATACAATGGCACCATTTAAATTAAAAGTTTTCTTAGATGTGTTTACAGTGACAATTTCCTCCACGACCAAGCTATGTTGTTTTCAAATTTGCGTCTCTCGAAAATAAATGCATGCTATACTGGTAATAATTAAAGAGAGGTAGGATTTCATAATTTTATCTTGAGTTAAAACATTCTGGAGTGCTCCGCTGACGTTGCGGTGAAGAAACCATACTGGAGCCAAAATTTTAGAAAGCCTAAAATGGGCTTATTTAGCTGGCTGTCCTGAGAATACAACAAAAAAATGTGAACCATTAAGTTTGCCCCGTTGTTAGCTGTACTAGTGGCAATCTATAAAAAAAGTATGAACAAAATAAAAAATGGCCTTTTTGAAAAGAAAAAAAAACAAGTTCAAACATATGGAAATTTAAGGTTTTTAATGAATTCGGATCGAAATAGGAAATTTTTAGTAAACATAATGCACACGAAACGAACATCACCAGATAGATGATACTAATAGGCTAGCTACGCTCCAATAGTCTTTTTATGTCGCTGATGTTAATAGTTCGTCTGCTACAGCAATCCCAATTTCAAGCAAAATTGCTCGAGGTAGCAAGTTTGCGATTTATTATAACAAAATCTATCAGAGATATGCAGTTCGAAAATTTTGTGAACATTGTCCGCGTTTTTGTCTTTCAGATTAAAAATATTAGCGTCTGAAGTAAGTTAAATCATTTATAATAGATGAAAAAAACTCGACAGATATTCAAATTCAGTTTTTTACGTGTTTCACCTCATGGCAGTTCAGATTTTGTTTATCACAGGAACAGAGCTATCACATATATTTGTTTGAAAAAAATCTAAAGACCGGCCCCTACAAGATTGTTCGAATTTAAATGAAACCACCCCTTTATATTGTGGGTCACCGTATGCACATAAGGTATTACAACTGGTCTACGCCTTGGCTTCTCTCTTATAACACCACATGCTCCCCGAAGTTTCTTTATCAGGCCTTCTGCCACCCCCACAAGAAGTGCAGGTGGAAAGCCTCCTTCCTCTAGCTTCACGACCTGCAACCTAAAGCTGTCTTCTATCTTATGGGGGCTGTCTTCTATCTTATGTGCGCGCTGAAACCTGGAGAAAAGCTAGACACCCCCAAGAAGGCCTCAAGGTATGGTTCTACTCCGTTTACAAAGAAGAGAGGGTGGCTAAGTGGAAGTTCAACGAGTGTCGACTCCAGGCTAGTCAAAACACGGAATTTTTATGGCGACAACTACTTCTGTCGGTGTTTAGGGGTTAAAAGCGCTAAAAACGACGGACGAGCAGGAGAGACACACACCACAGAGCGCTCTGTGGTGTGTGTCTCTGTGGTCTATGGTGTGTGTCTCTCTGTGGTGTGTGTCTCTCCTGCTCGTCCGTCGTTTTTAGCGCTTTTAACCCCTAAACATGTTCAACCAACTAGCCCAAATCCAAACCCTTCTGTGGGTACCGAAGCCGTCTATGAGAGCAAAGAGGGGCGTATGTGATGTTATAATTGTGGGTGACACCACTGTACCTCAAGATTCTGGAGAAAGGACCCAAGTTTTCATGCGAGACAAGCCTCAAGCCTCCGGAAATGTTAACGCTAGTCAGAAATGTGGGAGATAGAGCGGAACAGGATAAGAAGGAACGATGGATTTTGGATGGGGTTGACGCCCTCCCTCGGAGAAGGGGTGCCCCAAAAGGACCTAACGTGGGAAAGGTTGCATCCTTCTGCTTGGAAGAACGCCTCAAGTTAGTGTTGACAGATAAGGAGGGGGGTTCGTTCTTATATATCCTTATACCCGAAGACGATTTTTTCGTTAGGGGAAACCAGACGCTGGAGAAGCATTTTAAGGAGGTGAAGAAGGTTTCACTTACAAAGCTTAAAGATAGGGCTATTGAAATGTGTCAAAACCTGGGCCTTGACAGATTGAAAGCGTCGGTCGTACGAGCTAAGGGTCTTCACCAGAGCATCTTTTTTTCGGTTAAGACATACAAGGAGGCTATGCCCTTTAGGGCGATAGTCACGCAGAGGAGGTCGTGGCAATTACAGGTGTCGTCGTACCTTCAACGACACCTGTCGCAGCTCCATTTACATGATCCTTTTAGGGTCAGTAATTCCGAGAGTGCGGCGGAATACCTTAAAGATTCAAATCCCGGTACTTATGACGCGGTAATTCCTTCGACGTCGAAGACCTTTTTTATTATATCCCATATGAGGCATTTTTTGAGGCGGTTAGAGCAGATAATGAAACGTTTGGAGTTTTAAAGTTTCAGAATGAGTGTGGCGTGCATGAGGGGGTGGGGGTTAGAATTGTTACGCTTCTATCTGAGCTCAACCCATGTTTATGAAGGGTGAAGCTCGTACAGAAGGAGGGTGTATGTATTGGGACGAGCGGGGCGCCCGTGCTGAGCAACCTGTTTTTAGCAAAGTGTGACAGAGATATTGAAAGCCGGTTGGATGAAGAAGTCATTCGTGTTTTTAGGTATGTAGACGATTACCTGGTGTTTTTTCGTTTAAAGAAGGGTTCTGAAAGAGAGGGCTTCATTTCAAGAATGTTAGGAGTGTACAGGGACAGTGCTTGTGGGCTCAGTTTCCCCAGTGAAAGTCCCGGGGACGATAGCTTACAATTTTTAGATCTTAAGATTTTATTTCGTCATTCACATGTCTGTTGGTTTTATTGCCCTAGGGCTAAAAAGGGGTGTTACCATATGATTCTAATCACTCGAAAGTAATTAAGAGGGGCGTTGCCTCTACATGCCTAAGGGCTTCCCTAACGAAGTCCTGCCCACATAAGATAGAAGACAGCTTTAGGTTGCAGGTCGTGAAGCTAGAGGAAGGTGGCTTTCCACCTACACTTCTTGTGGGGGTGGCAGAAGGCCTAATAAAGAAACTTCGGGGAGGATGTGGTGTTGTAAGAGAGAAGCCAAGGCGTAGACCAGTTGTAATACCTTATGCACACACACACACATATATATATATATATATATATATATATATATATATATGTGTGTGCATAAGGTGAGCCACAATATAAAGAAAGTGGGGCAAAACACGGGGTTTCTGTATTACTCTCATCTCAAAAAATGGCCAGATAATGGGGAAAAGTGGGAAGAGGGGAGACAGGCGTCGGTGTGTGTCAGAAGAAACATAAGACTAGGTATGTCGAGTTTAGCGAGGGCGTGGTTTACAAGATTCATTTATTATGTGGCAAAGTATACATAGGTCGATCGGGACGTTGTATAAATGATAGGCTCAGGGAGCATGCGTTGTCAGTTAGATCGTCACCCTCGGGAAATCTGGCTGTGCACTGTGACAGATGTGGGTGTGTCCTGAAGTTTGACAACACCGTTATCTTAGCCCATAACCAAAACAAAATGACGAGGGAGATATCCGAAGCGTCTTTCATATCGGAGTGCGTTGAAGGCACGTGTGTCAGCGCTCCATCGATAGCCCTGTCCGGCTCTGAGGTGGCGTTTTTAAAATCTTTTGTAAAGTAGACAGCAGATTGACAAGCACTGATTGGATGATGTCGCATTTCTGTCGTACATGTCGTGAATTCACGGTGTATAGGGGTATTCACTGGGCGCCATATTTGAGGTAACTGCTCACAGCGCATGACCGGGAAGAGTTTCCCGTCAGCTCTCGGGCAACCGCAAGAGAAGAGGGGAAGGCGAAATCCTCTTATCACCGGGACTCTCCTTTGTAGGTTCCAGGCTTCTTCAAACGTCGCTATTCTCCCCCTAGAAGATTATAGAAGATTAACTTGCCACTCAAAATTCGTACAAAAGCATCTTTCCCTCTCTCTCTTCACCTGTGGTCAGAAAGCAGCAGCGAGCTCACCTATGACGCCCAATGAATACTTCCTATACAGGATGTTTCACGAAAGGTGGACAAATTCGATATTGCGAAAACCACGCGTAGCGACAAGAAAAGGCTTGTGTCGTTTTGGTCCTGGGCCAGGGGCCCATTTAGGAAATTTATTAAAGTCCGGGATAATTAGATTTTTAATTTTTGTTTGCGTAATTAACTTTTTAATATTGTGTTTAAGGACATGGTTTCAATTAGAAAATTGCTCAGCATCATCAAAAAACACTAAATCAACAAATTGCAGAACGATAAAAGGCACGCGAAGCATTTTACTGCTTTCTAAAAAACCGCACAAATTCGACGGGTTTTCAAGTTACGGTTTGCTATCGGAGCGCATCTCGGCCCCGACGGCACCGCGCCCCGTGGAGAAATAGTGCAACCAGCGTCTGCTGCGTCGCGTGATGACAGCGCAGCAGAGGTTGGTTGCACTATTTCTCCACGGGGTGCCGTGCCGTCGGGGCCGAGATGCGCTCCGATAGTAAACCGAAGCTAAAAAACCTGTCGAATCTGTGCAGTTTTTTCAAAAAGCATGAAAAAGCAAAAAATCATTTCAAAAAGCAAAACCCAGCATCAGAAGCATGCTGGGTTTCTTCGTACACACTGCATGTGCTCGCGTTGTCCGGGCGAAAGATTTGGGGTGGACAACTAAAATAACGTGATGACGAATTAACGTTCAATAAATAGAACACGACCGTTTTTTGTTGGCCCTTTTTTGTTTGTCATTTTTTTCGCGTATGAGCCAACTAGCTATTTAAAGTTTTAGTTAGCGCTATTTCATCTATGCTTCGATCACCTTATTCCAGTTACAAAATGTATTGCAGCATTTGCTTTCGTTTTTCATCACTTTTAATAATATTGCCTGGCGTGTCACCTAATTTGCAGGGTCTTAAAAAAGGAAACCCTGTTTTAAGCATTGCAAAAATAAGCTTTATATCACAGTGAGCCTCAACTCCGCCAGAATATTGCTCTTGCGGCTGGAGCAAAGAACTGAAGTTTTCAGAACAAAGCGTAATATAATTCCTTCTAGGTAATGCTCGGAAATTTTCAGCGCTGTAATGGGGGCCAACATCGCCCTCGAAAACATGAATATGAATAGCTTCCGTTACCGGGAACATTCCGCGTCTCTTAATTGAAAATGTTAATAATCACCCACACCCTTTTAACCAGAGCACTATCCTAAATTTTGACCTTTTCTTCCAACCGCCAGGGTTAAATTTTAGTGGACTTTCACCGTCCGCTAGGTTTTAGGTTTTTTTTTTTTTTTTTTGCTAACAAAATATTTTGTTTTAGATCTCCAAAGCAAACATTAGTCAGATTTCCCCAAGGGGTCACATTACTGCCATTTTAAGGAAAACCTGAGGCGCGAGGAAATATTCGAAATATCTAAAGACGTCTGTCACAGCACTTTGTAGTGTCAGACTCTGGGTCAACAATAAGAGATGTTCAACGGGTCAAAATGTCCATCAGGTCAAAACGTCCACGAGTCGAAATGTCCAATCTAGTCAAAATGTCGGAATCAAAATGTCCAACAAGGCGAAATGTCCAGCTAGACGAAATATCCATCGAGACGAAATGTTAAATATTGGACATTTTGACCCGTTTGACATATCGTCTCGATGCACATTTTGACGTAGAATCTGGATTTTGCATTTTCCAGGGCCTCTGAAAGTTCTTTAAATAAAAAAGAAAGATTATGATTTATTCTTATACAGTGTGTATATTTTTAGAATGAGAAACCTTTCAGTACGCCTCAAATACCTTTTTCTTATTAGCTGCAATTTTGAAACTAGATCTGTAATAATTACTTTTAACCCAGACATCTGAAAAAAAAAAACTATTACAAATGAATGCTTAACGGTTTTGATTTTTCGTCAGTTTCCCAAGAATCATATAAAGTTCCGATTCTCTTCAAAACTTCAATGGCAATACGGCCCATAAAACCAATAATGAAAAAGTAAATTAAGACATTTTAGTGATTCTAAATTATCGGGATAGTTCTCCCTAACGTAATGTCCGTAGAGCCGCAAAACGCCTTGCGAAGACGCTGTCAATCTAACAGTAACCCCCACCCCCTTTTTTAAATATGTTTGAATGAAGAAAAAAAAACTATACCTTCGCTTCTTAAATGTATCTATATTCACTCGGACCTTACGCGATGCTCGCGCTCGACTTCGTCGTCTGTGCCGGGGTCTGTCATCGAAAATTTTATTTCTGCTTTAATTTTTAAAGGACTAAGGTGGCATGCCTTGAAAATTCACAAGAGAACATGCACCCCTAAACTACCTGTTTGATAAAAAAAAGTTCACTTCGCTACGTGTAGGCGCTCATTTTGCATGCTCATTTTATACTTTGCTTCACTAGCTAGGCCAATCTAGCGAAAGCTCGCTCTGCAGAACCCAGGGGTCCTGGGTTCAATCCCCACCCCAGCCCGTTTCGATCCAGGAGAACATCGAACCGGCTTGCGGTCGTGTATCACTACTGCGTGATGCACGTTAAATACACCAGGCTAGCAGTGGTAATGCACTGACTAAACCTCTAATCTGCAGCGTAAACTTCGCTGCGCCTTAAAGGCTGAGCAACCTTACGCTGTATAAACACAAAACTTTTTTTTTCGCCACTCTGGGTGTGTTTTGAAACGTGGGCCAAATCAATTCTTAAGTATGCATCGCGCAGAAAAAATGTTGATGCTCTTTTGGTTTGCCGTTTGCGCGAAAATGCCTATTTACAAAATATTAACGTTCAGTATAATTAGGTTCTTAATTACTTTTGAGTGATTAACAGTTTTTGTTTTGTTTTTAGTGAATTTAAAGGTATGATTTCGATCAGAAACAATCTGGGCATCACGAACACCACTAGATTAGCGCATTTGACAGAAAATGATCTATTGGTGGTTACTTAGGGAATGCGTTAACATCATTGGGAAACGCCACATATGTCCCTCTTTGGGAAACGCTAACGCTGACCCCTTCACTCTTCTGTTTCGGCTTTCAAGTTTGACTTTCTATCTTGCTTCCTCTCTTTTTTGCTGCCTGTTTCTGGCTTCGTTACGAGTTCAGTGTTAGCGTTTCCCAAAAGAGGACGTGTGTGGCGCTTCCCAAAGGTCATGCTGACGCATTCCCTATAAGGATCCACCAATGGATGTTCCTTTATTGTTTTTGCCGCCTACCTAAACCAGCGCTATTACCTGGTTCCCACTCCATTTTGTAGCAGAAAGTAAGGCATACGTTCTCCGCACACCTGCAAGTTCAGACTCGGCTCAGCATCCCCGCGCGCATTGGCTTCCACCCCGTGCCGTCGCCTCCATCTCGCCTTTGTCCTCCACTACTCTCCTCCTGTTTACGCGGCCTGCTTTTCTTTCGACTGTTTTGTCCACAGACGGACGCCATCAGCTTTTACCTGTCATGTGAGTACTAACAGTAAAGCATTAACAAAAAATGACGCGCGGAGCATTTTACAGTATTTCCAGAAAACACACAATTTCGACGCGCTTCTGGGTTTTGGTTTCCCATCGAAGCTTATCTTTTCACCAGCTGTCTCGCTACCCGTAGCCAAAGCGCGCAACTTACCGCCTCGTCTCCCTCGTAGGAAAGAGGGAAATATGGCGCGATCCGGCGAAATAGAATACCGTGCTGTTCGAAGGACAGTAAAAGAATAAGCCTTGATTCCTCTGCTCATTCGCCTCTGTTATGCGAAGAATGCGTGGCGGCGCACGGTTGCGCGCCTAGACCCCGGGGACCAGGACCAAAAGCGCGAGATGCAATTGAATAGCACACCGAAACTTCAAAACACGTCCAAGTTTAGTGTTTTTCGGGAACGCTGTAAAATGCTCCGCGTGCCATTTATTCTGGTAAAGTGCACTAATTTATTTCTTCACGATGATGCCCAGAAATTTCCTACCATACCCTAGATGTACCAATGGAAAAGTGAATTACTCATAAGTAAACATTAATCTAATTATACCTGGCTCGCGGTATTAATTTTATTAAATAGGCTCCTTGGCAGAAATCAAGACCACTTGCAAAATCGAAGGGGCGTAATTCCGCGCGAAGCATCTCCCCAATGTTTCGATTTCAATATCCCAACCTCAACTCACGACATCCCACCACGGCCAAATAGTGCCTGCATTTTCGGATACACGATTTTTCTTAAATTTATGATACTGTAGGTGTTGCCTAGCTATACGAATGAAACGCTAGTGTGCGTTTTCCGTTTTCTGGGGCTTCCGATGCGCCGGAGTTTGGGCGCAGATAAACACTGGACCACTATGGCACATGGGAGAAGAATACTGGGCCGGTCATCCTGTTCCACCATCTCCCCAATGTCCTAGGCCTCTTAAATTAACCGTTAGCCGAGAGGATCATGCTACACTCTGGACTGGTAGCTGCAGGCAGCCAGAGGTATGGAACGCGGCAGGCGGTATTCCTGGCCCTCGCTCAGCCTAGGCAGGCCCTTACGGCCGTTGAAAATCCGTAATTCAGCGAGGGTTATCACAAAAGGTGAATCGGCGCCATTCAAGCGAGCGATGACTTAATTTCAATGCATTGTTAGGATGCACTACTTCGTCTAAGGGACGATCGAAGCCGCAAAACATGCCATATCCCCTCCATGGCCAACCAGGTTGCGTTCTGTGCTGGGGAGCTGGACATAAAAATCAACCCGGAAGAACGAAGAACGCGCGCACAGACTTGGAGAGTATGCCGAGAACAAGAACCGCCGTATCATTATGAAACTAACCCATTTGAAAGATAAAGAACGTATTTTAGCACGGTGGACCTAAACTTAAAGACACAAATTTCGTGATTCGCGAGATTTTTCCGCGGATGTTCCCCAGGCCCGTAGCAAGTCTCATTCAGTTTGCAAAAATGCAGAACATGCCTTTTCAAACTTCGCTTTGACAAGCTTATCATTCGGAACTCATGTTATGCTTACCAAATCGCTTCCGGAGATGTGAAAAGAACTAACCGATAGCAAACAAAGAAAAACGGACTGTGACACGCTGACTGTAGGCAAAGCTTATCAATAAACAAATCTCGTCTAGTAATTCAGCCTCGTTGTGCAAACACTTCTTTTCCATTGTTATTCACTAATATACGGAAGTATCATTGTCCAGCGTGTGGAACTTGTAACCCTCCTTGACGACATCAACCCTGATATTTTGGTGTTGACGGAAACGTGGTTACGACCTGATATCTCAGATAACGAGGGTTGGCTGACAACACACAATATCAAATTTTTCGCAATGACAGAGATAATAGGCAAGGTGGTGGCGTACTGATAGCCATAAACAAAAACTTGTCGTCGCGTGTCATTCAAACTAACAGCTCACTTGAAATGTTGTGGATTTCCGCATCTTTGCTTACCCGCGAAATAGTATTGGGCGTGTGTTATAGGCCTCCCGATTGCGCCTCACTTTTCACTGAAAAACGTCATGACAGTCTAGAAAAATTCAACGTAGCTACCCCAAATGGAATGTTTACTTGTGTGGTGACTTCAACTTTCCAGCGGTCGATTGGATTGTTCCAACTTCCCTACTCGTGAAACCAGAGCATTTATTCAGACAACCATCTAGCTTTAACCTCACCCAAATGGTCGACCAACCAACGCTCGGCTTAAACATTCTCGATCTTGTCGTTACATCCGCACCTCAAACAATCACTTCCCTTTCCTGCTCCACTGGCCTCAGTGATCATTTGTTACAAATATCTCTTTCCCTACATTCCCATACACGTAGTCCTATTACAAAACAAATTCGGGCGTACAACAAGGCTAACTACAGCGGAAGTTAACACCGGTCTCTGCTCCTTCCATGAATCCTTTTCTGAAGCCTTCTCTGCTAGATCTATTGACGATAAGTGGACCTTATACAAAACAAAAATAAACGATTTAAACAATACCTTTATCCCACTTGTCAAAATTAGGTCTGATAAGAATCAGCCCTGGTGTAATCGTCAACTCGAGAGCCTACGGAATAAAAAAGAAAAGACTCTACTCATCAGCTAAGCGACTGGCAACAGACATCGCCTGGTCACCGCTACTTCAGTGTTAACAAAGAATATGTCACAAACTTGCGACAGATAAAAAAACGCTCTTTTTAATGATGACCTGCTTTCAATACTGGAAAATAATCCTAGAAACTTTTTTGGCGACTCATATCACCTAACGAGAACCCCTGTGCCATACGATTAACGACTGACTAAGGCACTCGTATTCTAGAGCGTGATAACCCGACGGTCCTTAACCACCACTTCGAATCATTCTTCAACACTGAAGACACGGACAACATTTCTCCCGTTGGTGAAGTCGACTACCCTTTATGGCGCCCATCGCTATCTCTGCACACGGCATTGAAATACTTATCGATGACTTAAAAAATACCTATCACCACTGGCCACGACAATATAAATTCAAAAATATTAAAGAACACCAAAGAAATCTTTAGTAAAATCCCTTTGTCTACTCTTCCAACAATCCCCAGCCACAGGCCAGATTCCCACCGATTGGAAGATTGGCAAGATTATCCCGATACACAAAAATGGTGACCGTAGCCTAGTTGCAAACTACCGCCCTATATCCTTGACGAGCGTAGCATCCAAATTGCTCGAGCACATCATGTTCTCCCACACAGTATCTCATCTAGAAAATACATTTTTTATGAGAAGCAGCATGATTTTCGTATATGATTTTCGTGCGAATCACAACTAATAAAATTCACTCACGACATTCACATAAACATGAACCAGTACACTCAGACTGATGCCATTTTCTTAGATTTTTCCAAAGCATTTGATCGTGTTCCTCATTGCCGGCTACTCCGCTAAACTCTCTTCACTTCACATTGACTCTCTTACACTCTCCTGGATACGTAACTCTTGACGCCACGACACCTATACACAGAGTTTGCGGTAATTACCAATCTTACTTGTCTGATGTAATTTCTGGTGTGCCGCAGGGAACCGTGCTCGCCCCTCTTATTTTTTTAATATACGTGAACGACTTTACCCAATTCCATCTCGTCCAAAATACGCCTCTTTGCGGATGACTGTGTTATTTACAGGCAAATTACTAATCCCGATGATCACATCATGCTCCAGCAAGGCCTAAACTCCATCAGTGCTTGGTGCGACAATTGGCTTATGTCTCTTAATGGTTCAAAATGCAATGTAGTAACTTTCAGTCGCAAACAATCGCTATGGCTTCATTCATACCTTTTTATACAACTCACCCCTTTCATTCTCATCCTCTTACAAATACCTTGGTGTTCATCTTTCTGACAACCTATCCTGTCTAACCACATCGACACCATTACAAGTTCTGTATCCCTATACTTGAATTTGCTTCCGCTGTATGGAACCCACACCAGAAATACCTTATCAATCAGATCGAAAGCATCCAAAATCGTGCAGTTCGTTTTATAACATCAACCTACTCTTGCCAAACAAGTGCCTTGTTTCTTAAATACTCTATCCTCTTACAACCACATTCAATACGTCGCACCGCTGCCCTTTTATGCATCATTCATAAATCACTCTATTATAACCCTAACGTAATCGCCCCCCTGCTTGAGAATCCTAACCGACCATCTCGTCGTCTAACTAACAGCCGAAGTTATAAGCGCATTGTTGGTCATACATCTGCCTTCAATAACTCTCACTACCACGTGCAATCATGCACTGGAATTCTCTTCCTGATCACATAACCGCACTTTCCGACCCTACAGCATTCCTATACCCGTTTTCACCTCAAGAACAAAGCAAGTTTTGTAGCATTGTTCATACGCTGCGCGAAATAGTTCTTACCAGATTTGGTTGTCGAAGGAAAAAGCTATGCTTTTGGTGTTTGGAACGTGTACGGCTTGATAAGATAACATATATCTTATCTCAAATTCACCTCTATAGAAATTAGTAATGCTCCGTGAGGAGCCGGACTTTTTTACTACGATTCTTGAGGTGAAAACGGGTATAGTCGCGGTTTTAGATTTTTTAAGTACTATCTAGGTTTCGTTTACAGTGGTGTTCTTGCCCACATAATGAAGTGTTATATGTGCTTGGACCCTAAACTTTGTATAATACATAACTTTGTTAATGTGGTTTTTCAGTTGTGATATTACAATCCTCTTGGTACTGTTCTTTTTTTCTTTTTTAAGTGTTGACTATACTGTAATTTGACCAAATCCCCCTTGTGTAATTCCAGAAATGGCCCTTCAAAGTATTATGAATAAATAAATAAAACAAATAATGCAACGCGCGAAGACTTGCGTGCCGAAATTTTTGGAAGTAGTCTATTTACTATTATAAAGGGCACCAAACTTTTTTCTGTACGATGCATACTTTTTTGCTGGACGATTTGGCGCGAGTTTGGAGAAGCACCTTCTATAACGGTGGCAGCTACGTTACTCGATCAACTCGGTAGGTAAACTCCAACGGAAAGCGTTATCCCTTCTAAGACGCGCTGACATACGTCATTTTTTAGGGTAAAAGCGCTAAAAACAACGGACAAGTAAAGGAAACGAACAACACAGAGTGCTCTGTGTTGTTCGTTTCCTTTCTATGACCGTTGTTCTTAGCGCTTTTGCTCCTCGAAAACTATGGATCACCAACTAGCCCAAGTGCATACCCTTCTGACACACGTCAGTTTCCGCTGATAACCCCTAGATTCGAAAATTCTGTTTGAAGCGTCATCCTTCTTGCCGGCTGCGGCTGTGTTTTGAACTGAAGCCTTTTTCTCATAATACGTTTTTGCGCAAGGTTCCGGCACAGAAGGAACGGTAATTAAGGTCACGCTACGCTAAACTCATCCTCTTACACCCCGTACTTTACAGCGGAGTTCACGCATTGAACTCGGTTGAAGACGGTGAAAAGAATTTATGAACATTTACAGCCCTCTTACTTATAATATTATTGTAATGTTCATCCCGAAACCCAGACAGATCATTTCAGAGAATAATGTTGAAATTTTATTAAAATGGGGGTTGCCTTTGTTGTTATTTTATTCAGTTATTTTCGCCTTATAGGCTCAATTAGGGAATTACAAAGGAATGCAGTGCAGAAAAACAACAGACAAATGCAATAATATCATAATAATGTACAGACAATACATAAAACGGCAGTAGAACTTATACACGTTAATAGCATAACTAAAAGGACACTCAGGAAACATGGGTATATGAGTAAATAAAAAAAAAACACTCGCACTTTCGACGGAGACAATAAAGGATGGCAAATGATTCCATTCTGTAATGGCATGGTGGGAGGAAAGATTCATTAAAAGAATTGGTTTCACTGAAAATTTGCTTGATGGCACAAGAGTTATTCAGGCGAGATGCTTTCTGGGGATGATCTTTGCTATGGTGATATATTTCTTTTAGGAAACATAGTCAGGAGACTTTCTTTGAATGGTGCAAAAAGATTGGACTAAGTTCATATGTTGAGTAGAAACACTGGTAAAACATTTTTTACAGTTTGATGAAACGAGTCGCTCGGTTGTGTACAAATTTTAAGATATTTTTCAGTTAGTTCTTTCATTTATGTTACTATTGAAGCAAATTCATGGCTAAGCAAATTATCAGAACACAAAAAGGTAAAAATGCTGTCATGCTTCGTAGTCATGGAAAGATCCTCATCCCTCCAGAGTTTCATGACGTCGCTGCCAGCTGTTCTAAGAGCTATCCAGCTTTTCATCCTGACAATCTGCTCTTTCGAAAAGTGATTTTTCCAGTCACCGACGATTCCCTTGCGTATATAATCACCCGACATTGGCTTTTTCATCGCAGTTAGCACCGATTCTTCCAGGCGGAGCGAAGAATTTTTAGCGTTTTATAAGCGGACAAACCGGCTTCGTCCAGTATGTCGTGAGTTCTACTGAAAACCTTCCTCATTGTTCCCATGCTGGACATTTGTATTATTTTCTTAACGGCATCAGCATCTCTTCGTAACTTTGAGCCGTACTCTTTTCCTATGAAGTCCGCTATCTTTATGACCCAGCTCTCGGTGTCTCTTTTGAGACATTCGTAGGTAAAAAAGAGGACGTTAGGGTCATGTCGATGATCGTACCAGGACAGCAGGTTGTTGAAATAGTCGCCATTGTCAACTTTTCCTTGGAGGAACATGTCGAAGAACTCGCTGAAGGTTCCATTTTCGAAGAAGTACGCGGGAAACGATTTCGTGTGGTAGTAAAATGACACGCAACAATCGTACGGATTTCTCGCTAATGTATAAGTATTTGGCTAGTTTAGAATACTGATGTCTGCTGAACAGGGAAATGCGTCTTGATGGAACCCGGACGGCACATCTTTTCAACGGTACTGGGCTCCGGTGTATTCGAGAAAGACCGACCTCGCAAGGAACTCTTCCATGTCTTTAGGAGGAACACCGTCAGTGAAGATGTTATAGACCAAGTACTGCAGCCAGGTGGTACCACATTTGGGATAGCTCACAATGAAGAGGTCATTCGGCTCGGGTTTGTATTTTAGTGCCGAGAGCAAGTTTTCATCGATGAAATAGACGCTATTGTAAAGTCCTTCCACGGATCTGTAGACTTGAGGTGACATGTTGGTGAACTGAAGAGCTGGTAGCTGTGGTGCACTGGTGTACAATCTGCAAAAAAAATATGAAAACGGAAGTTACCTCAACTTTTCGCATTGTTACCAAGGAGAGGCTACACAATTGTAAATAACATCAATTCTGGACCGATGCACTGCATGATATGCTGAAATTTGATGGCGTACTGTCAATTTACACTATTGCCGTAGGTCGCCGGTGCCAGGCTCAGCAGCTGAATATGCTATTGTGTATTCTGACGAATAGCGTCGACATACGCCGAGGATGTGCCCAGGAATCTTTTCTTAAGTATTTCTACAGTTACGATAGCTTCAGGACGACTACTCCGTATGTACTAAACGGCCACCTTTAGTTTTTGTTTAAACTCACAGAATGTTGTTTGCCTTGCAATTGAAGGATAACTCATATAGTGCCTGTTTATAAAAAGCGATCCCCCAAAAAAATTAAAAAATCACAGGCCCATTTTATTTCTAACCGAGAGTTCCAAATTGGTGGAAGGTATTATTTACACTAGCATCGAACAACATCTACACTCGAACCATTCCTTCGCCCCTTTTCAGCATGGGTTCTGGCAAGGCTTGTCTTGCACAACTCAGTTGGTGGAGTTTTGTCATGACCTGGTGAACCCATACGACAAAGGCGTTCAATCTGATTGCATTTTTCTTGATTTCCGGAAAGCTTTCGACATTGTTCCACACATATTTATGCTTCACAAAATAAAAGCCTTCAAAATATCGCATGATGTTTTTGGGTGGTTGGCTGAATATTTAAGTGGTAGGACCCAAGCAGTGGTAATTAACTGGCATATCATATAATTTTATACGCGGTGACTTCTGGTGTGCCCCAAGGCTCTGTATTGGGACCGCTTTTTTAATTTTTATTAATGATATTGTTCAAAACAATTTTTCATCTATACTCGTACGCGTTTCTGCAGACGACTGTGTTATTTATCGTCCAGGTAGCGATCCTGATGATTGTATGTCTCTCCAGGGGGACACTGATCATATAGTCACCTGGTGCTCCACATGGGGGATTGATTTGAATGTGCGAAGTACCATTTCATCAGATTTATTGAAAAAAAAACATCTTATCAGCATGTTAACATCAATAACATCAGTATCAGAGTGTCACTGCATGTAAGATATTTAGGTGTCTTTTTCTCCTCATAATCTCTCTTGGAACCATTAAATTGATTACATGACCGCTAAGGCTAACCGGATGCTGGGATGCTGGGATTCGTCAAACGCAATTTTAAATTCTGCTTCCCCCCCCCCTCCCCTTGAAGTTGAAAATGTCTTGTAGCTAACGAACATCAGGTCAATCCTCGAATATGCTTCTGAAATCTGGGACCCCTACCAGCAGTATCTAAACTATAATATAGGACGAATTAAAAAATATATATCTCACAGGTTCGTCCAGATTTATTATAGTTGGCGTCAAAGTGTGACCGATATCAAAATAGAGCTTAAGTGCAAGCCTTCTCAATTTCGACGTCATTGTTCTCGTCTAAAACTATTACATGCCATTTATTATGAAATATCAGGCATTAACAAGGAGACATATTTACTTCCACCACACTTCATCTCTCGTAGACGTAATCACTCAGGGAAGATAAGACCGCTGTCACCTAAAACTGACATCTTGAAATACGTTTTTCCCCATGCACTATTCAGAGATGGAATGAATTACCAATGAAACTTGTTTGGCAAAAAAAAAAAAACTTTTTTTTTAAATTATTTGTTTAGTGCTTAGCACATGAATCCTTTTTTTTCTGTATACTATCGTTGTAGTGTATAATCAAGAAATGGAGTGTCCATCTCTTCGTATTTTGAGCGCTTGCTTTTCCTATGTACTGAGGTGTTATGTACCATTGTCCCTCCCCAACTATAATGCTCTCATCTCATGGGCGCTGTGGGGTATTGAAAATAAATAAATAAACAAACAAATAAATAAATAACTAATGCAATCTGCATCTATTAGAAATAATCACGGTTCATAAAGTTCCGAGATTTCGGATAAAAAGAAAAAAACTTCATGTATATACACTCGCAAGTTAAAATTTGCCTCATATCAAATATATACGTGTATAGAGAATAACACATACATCGTCCCCCCCCCCCCCACCACACACACACGCACTGAAATCCATCAGGCTTTCAGTTTCTGGAAAACTGAAATCCTAATGGCAGACAAAAGAATGATTCCTGAAAACCTAAAATCCAGAGAGAATACAGGTGTATTTCCAGCTCCATAATCCAGACATTGAAAAGTGTGTTTTTTGATAGGTACGCATCGCCAAACGCTCATTCTCCGCCCAAATCTTGTGCTAGCGGTACGAACCAGATGCCAGAGTTTCGGGACTAACCGTTATCTCAATTAACAGTTATAATGGATGATTTTTCTTGAAAATTTCAAAGTGAAAATGGTGCCCGTTTTTGCCCGTTTTCTCTAACTAGCGACATTCAGCTCCATGTATTCGAGAGCAACGTATTCGCGAATCCAACTGTCTATAGGGTGCGCCACTCGTTTTTCAAGATGAAGGTTATAGTAAGGGTCGGAAATGCGTGCTCTTATACCAGTTGCTGAGCCCGGTCAAGTCTACTGGCTTCGCTGAGAGACATAAATTATTCCCGCTTATACGAGGAAGCTAGAATGTTATGCGCGTAGGTCTCCTCTTTATTCTGAAAATAGAAACGGTGTTTAGCATAATATTTGCTCCGGGAGGCACGTTTAGTTCAGGAACGAAACCGAAACTAATGTCTATTTTTGGATTTAATTTGTTCATTTCGGTTCCTCTCCTACATCAAGATGTGCCACAGTGCGTAATTATTATGATAAATAAATTGTTCGCCGAAACTTTATTTTGTGACATGCATGTCCGATCCAGGAACTTAAAAATACTTTGGAGAGTTCAGTGTCACTTTAAAAACAGGGTTTTCCTTACACCTTAAAGGTAACAGAATGCTGTATTTGTTGAAAAAATCAGCGTTGGTATTTGTGTGCTCTTGGAGCGTTTTTTTAGTCGAATAAAGGCAGTGGCGGATCCAAGGGGGGGGGAAGGCGACGGGGGCGGCCGCCCCCCAAACAAATTCGACCCCCTCCCTCCCCCTTCTCGGAGGGCAATTTGACATGGGTGGACCCCCCTTGCACAAGAAAGAATGGGAGAATAGTATCCTTAAAAATTTTCCGCCCCCCCCCAAAAAAAAACGGAGTTCTGGATCCGCCCCTCAATAAAGGTCATGTGAAATGATGACCGGCAGGCCCTTTAATGGGTTTTTGGGCATTTAGATGATTAATTGGTCTAGCATTATACCCAGCACAAGAATAATAAAATTAATACAGATTTTACAAAATATCGCTACGGGTGATTAGATTAGAATATGTTCACAAAACGTATAAATTAAAAAAAAAACGCTTTTCTCACTACAAAAACCCAAAACAAAATCCGAGTCAGACAACATGAGTGTGTGCTTTTTTTTAAGGCAACGCGTGACGTATAAGGCTTTATATTCCATCAAGTATATTTTCTATCTCGATAGCGATGTCAGAGGTTTTCATGTGCTAAAAGGAACCAGAATGAAACCTCTTTGTAAAGGCTATTATGGCTAAATGGCGTGTTTTTGTGATTGTGGCACTTTTTGGGGCCAACATTATGGCAATTTGTATTATTAATAATTCAATTAAGATATTTTAGTAAATTGTTTTTCAAACTCTAATATAATTTGCTGCTTATGATCCAATTTCGAACGCGCGGAAAACTATGGCAATCTAAAGTTGACGGATTATTATCACTGATGTTAATTGCAGCATTCTTAAGTAACAAGTTATGAAATAAAAATAGTCTAAGCATTCTAGCTTGTCTGAGAAATTCACGTAAACTGACATTGTTGTAGGTAAAGCATATGGTAATGTCAAAGTCGCGACTTTTGGCAATCAGAACAACTTGCAAACTCGTTGCCAATCCTTCATGAACAAATGCCCCGAAATACGGAAAAAACGGATTCCGTTGTTGTTGTTTAATTACAAAAGTACCCAGAACCTTTCTTTCCTTTAATTTTTACGCGCCGCCGTTTTGCCAATCTCAGCCTTTCCCGCTCGAGGGAGCGCCCACCAGCGTGCACGTCTGCTCACTGCAGTACCTTTCTTTGACGTTGGAAACCCGGCGAAACAGTAGCATGTATTGTGTATACGAGTGAACACAAGCACTTTGTGTTTGCGTTAGTGCTGCGTGTACCACAATGCGTGCGTGGAGCCCGATATTGCGGTCTTGGATTGGCGCATGGCAAGGACGCGCATGTGCAGCGTGGAGCACCCAACTCTAACGCAAACGCACAGCACTTGCGTTTGCTTCTATACACAATATCAAAACTCTATAGTAATGTAGAGTCACATGCCGGCTGCAGCACCCCATCGGGTCAGTGAAAAGTGTTATTTGTATTCAGAAATGACTGTTCGCGAGCCATAATCGCGACCAGTTCCGCCGTGCCCCCTGCGCAGGAGAACCGGGGGACCCTCACTAGAGGGCTTCCCTTTTCCGCCGCGAGAGGGAGAGCAACGAGCTGGAGGTGCGAATAGGCCGCCATTCGCCCATTGAAAATTTCAGAAAATCGCTTATAACCTTTGAATAGGATAATGGTTAGTTTCGAATGGAGGCCTGTGAAGAGGCAACGGCTCCTGAAAACAAGGCCGATAATTTTCAACGTCATCTAATGATGAAATTTCAAAGCACGGACACAAGTGCTGCGTGAGTGTTCGGCTGAAACTTGTGTCCTCACCGACTGAACAGAAGTGTGAGCCGAACGCCGACCCAGCACTCGCGTCCAGGGTGCGTTTTCCCCTTGAGCTGAAGACAAGAATTCAGTACTTCTGCTACTATGAAACGAAAGTTGTCCCGAAGTGGAAACTAATGGTGTCATAAAAAAAGTCGGATCGCTATGCTAGAGAGCCAAGATTAAAGAGAGCGTCCATCTCTGACCATGGGAAGCGTTTCCAATGGAATGGCGGACGTCTCCCGCGGAGATTCGTCGCAAATGCGCGTGCGCAGCCTTTCTGGCGTGGCGAGGAGGTGAGCATGCGCGGAAAGGCGTAGGTGTTTGCAGACGATCACGCTATTCCGGCCAAGAGATGGCACGGCTCGGAGAAAGGTCATAAAAGATGGCGGACCAGGAGACGCTCTTCTTCTCCCTTGGGCACTTAGGTAAGTGCAGCAGGTCGCGCAGGTACAGGGTTCTAGTGGCTGACACCGATGAGTACGTCAAGTGTCGACCCGTTCGTCGGGCCTATTCGCCCATTTTCGTTTGGCAACAAACTAAGTGGTGCCGTCTACTCGGTAGCCCTGACACACCTCGGGTCATGGGTATATTTTCCTAATGTTTGCGCAGCATTCTTTCATTATAAGAATGAATTGTGTTCCAGATTGGCGTAAGCGATTATTCTTTAAAAATATCGCGTAGACTTAATCTCGAAAATACCGCAAAACTCGCCGTCTTGTTTAGAACCGAAGTGTCTGAGGCCTATCTGCACACTGGCGCCACCCCGTTTCAACTCACGCGAGAAGTGAGCTGATAGCTCCATATGGCGCGAAGTTGTCCCATTGCCGTAGTCAGCCCGTGCGATATCGACAGACGTACTCGTAGCTGATCTCGCCTTTATTGAATGCATAAGCAG
>JAZHYW010036638.1:0-22521 GCA_037355805.1 Ixodes ricinus
CTTAAAGGGACAATGAAGGCGATTTAATTTAATTTGTTTAAATTGTGTTTTTAGGCTTCTTGGGAACCTGGCATACTGCCTAAATTTTTATAGACATTTGTGACGCATATTTCTATACCTACGAAAGAACTGAAGAAACCGAAACTCAACTATCTGCGTTTCTCGTTTTGGGCCTCGAAAGCGAGGTGACGTACGGGTGACGTCACGATGTGAATTGTCGGTACCGGTAGCATTTAGGGCGTCGAGACTCTGGTTACCGCGGTGGGTTATAGCAGCGCGGTGGCGCGGTCGTTTCGCCGAATTTGTCAACATGGACGGCAATGCCGCTCTCGCGAGCGAGTTCGAGCCTGCCGTTCGGTAACCGAACACCAACGGAACGGGAGTACGTGCGTGGCGCCTCTGCTATCACCTGACGGAGACCGCACAGCCGGCAACGAGCGGCCCGCATGCCGAAAGACGGACGCCGGGAGATGCCGAGGGAGAGCGGCAGCGATCTGGCCGTTCTGGCCGTCACAAGCTGGCGCTGTCAGCGACCAATCGCTGACGCGCGACGTCGCGAACGGCGCGCGTCAGCTCGTTTGGCGAGGCCAAGGCGCGCGACGTCACAAACGGCGCGACGCTGCCGTTTGTGACGTCGCGCGTCTTGGCCCCGCATCGGTCACTCGAGCTCCGCTTCTCCTGGCTTCTCCCGCAACTCTCGGGGCGTCGCCCCAGTCGATCCCGGATTATTCGCGACTGTTTTATTGATTTGCGCGGCACACAAGCGCCGGTTTCGGCTGAAATTTGGGCAACGTGGCCTGAGACGTGCCTGGAACCCAGTTCAATCGCCAAAAGATGTCCTAAATTGCCTTCATTGTCCCTTTAAGGGCTAGCCATGTCCGTATGTCCGTCTGCCGTCGGGTGCTCGTGCTGCTGTTCGTGAGCTCACGTGCTCATTCAAAACAAAACAAAAAAATAAAACAAAAAAAATTATGAGCACGTGAGCTCATGTGCTTGTGTAAGGCCAAAAAAAAATGAAAAAAGAAATGAAGAAAGAAAGGTGAAAAGAAAAATGTTGAAATTAAATCTGTTTGCGCAGCGACAGGACAAGTAGGGGGCTCTGAAGGTCTGTTCACACGATGCATCTTTTAGGCGCGCAACAGTTTCGCGACACTCAAGTTTCGCGAAATGTGCTCGCTCACTGCATACCGCTTCACGTGCAACAACGATGACGTTTAGACTCGCGAAAATAGTTTCGGTGTTGACCATAATGTGGTGCTTCAGTTGAAAGCCAACCACACAGGCAAAATTACGTGGTCAATTACAGTGCCGTAGCTAAAAAAATGACTTTTTGAGATTTATCGAAACAACTGCCATCTGGACCACCCAGTATTTCCGAACGTGACACACACATACTGATGCACCGTTTTGAGTGAGCTCCGAATCAGATCGCTATTTATCTGGGGACCTGCTTTGCGCATTTTATGCATTCAATTCACTTTAATTTTTTTTTCTCACATACTGCACTACTTGGAGCGATCTCGCATGTGCGCAAAGCCGATTGAGGCGGCAACCTGTACGTGCAGGACATGTGCCGGCGCCGAGCCCGTACGCAGCCAATTGATTGCCAAAGCTCCTATCAATGCACATGGTATTCATAGAAACGCTATGTGCCCAATCTGGTTACTTCTCGGCGCCCATGTCTGCCCCGATTTTACTGTGCCAACTGTTTCAGAGAGCGCACATGGTTTCACGTTCACTTGTAAACAAAGCAAACTTGGTTTCAGTTTACTCTATGGTCTCTTATCCAGCGGTATCGTCGCGACAACAACGCTATGAGCACTATTCTAATCTTGCCAACTCCCGCTAATTGTCTTCGTCCATCGCTGGATTTTTTTTTCCGGTATGCTACTCACTTTTCCTTCAGTGGTGCTTGACGTGCTTGCGAAAGCGCCGGCAGTATCCATCGTTCGTGGTTTCGGTTTTTTTCGGATTTGGCTCGGCTACAACACCGGCAGTCAAGTGGTCTTCTCAAACAGCTCGCTCCCCCTCAAAGGCCACGTGAGAGCGTTTCTGAGCGGCCATTGGCGGCGCCCTCAGAGTGATTGACAGGACTCGGCAAAGTTTCAGCAAAGCTCGCTCCAGAAGCGAGGTGTGCGCGCAACTTTTCTAGATGCGCGCGTCCTTCTCGGACTCGTTCAGACGGCGCAACCATTTTGCGAAACTACATTTTGCGACACTAGATGCGCGAGAAAAATGCATCGTGTGAACGGGCCTTGAGATGTGGTAGGAACTCCAGAGCTGGGGATGTCATGGATCAAACGTTGCATGTAGCCGCTCAACGTCTATACAGGAGAGGGCGCTGCGGTCAAATGCGTATATAATCGCGTTAAACTTTGCATGCATTGGCTGAACGTTTATAGACGAGAGGGCGCTGCGGTCAAATACTCAAACGCGTATATAACCATGTTCCATACCACATATTCTCTTTCTGACATGGATGAAAACGAACGAAAAGCTCGGCATGCTGCGGCTCAGCGTCTATGCAGACAAGCACCACCAGAGCTTCGCCCCAATCAACATCATTCACCACGTGGAGATGCGGTCAATTTATAGCGTTAGCTACACTGGCCGAGATTGAGCAGTTTCAAGCGTGGCTCTCATAATGAGCCAGTACTCCGTGCTGCGCAAGCGCGAGGAGCAGTGACGTCACACGGCGCACAGCTGGCGGGGCGGAGCCGCCATCGCCGCAAGCTCTACCGCCACCGCGCGCCGTCGCCGGTCTTCGCATTCTAGAGGAATGACGTCATAGCCGCGGCAGACGCACTGGCGCCGCCGCGTGTCCAGCCGTGTGCCTCCGTTGCGCAGTAGCCAAGTCTGACGCTGCACCGGAGCTGCTTGATAGCGCCTCTCATTTTGAGCGCATAAGCTCCCGCTACGTATATCCTGGCATAGCCGAGCTAAGCCACCGCAATTTTTTTGATAAAGTTTTGCTGTGGCATCCCTAAGATAGCCCACCCCATATTTTTCACCATTTATCTCTTCATTTTGGGTGGGCGTTCTTACAGGATTTTACGGCACTATACAAAATTTCGAATAATACACCCTTCGATATTCGCTTCGAAATGAACTGCAATATTCATATTTTTCAAAGTGTTCACCGCAGCGGGTTAGTCTCGTTTAGAGCACTTTCTACCGAGCACAGGTGCACTGAGGAGAAGCAACACCCGTGGAGGCGAGCTCTGCGGGCGTTGCTTCTTTGCAATGCAGCCATGCTCGGTACGATGGCACACAGAACGGGGTAACTCCGCTGCAATCAACCCTGGAAAAGTATGAACATTGCGAATTCGTGTTTGGGAGAAAAGCACACTTTCAAAGCGGGATGAAGTGCACGCGTGCACCTGACATACTTAAAAAGGGATGGAAACTTTGTGAATGTTGATATCTACCTTGCAGTAAAACTTTTCAAAATTAACTGTAGTTGTTATGCAAGAGAATATATTGTCACAGATGGAAAAGGTCTTGACAAATGTAAACCGAAAATAAAGGCTTAATCGGCAAACATGTGCCAAACAAAATAAAGAATGAGCATCTAGAGAGCAGAAAAGTGGGCAGCGATTTGGCGGCGTAACAGCAGGCAAGAGCGAGACTGACTCGACAAGTTCCCGCGCAGCTCCTTATCTAGTGTATGTCACCATCTCGACAATTTAACCCAGAAGGTTTAAGCGTCGCGCGCTCGGGGTGAGAATAAACCGGCGCTTTTGAGAACAAGAAAGCAGGACGAAATGATAAAGGTTACGTCCCCGAGTAAGGATAAACACAAATCTTCCAAAAGTCCGTGACCGAGCGTTGCTTGCCCGGCCCCTGCGCGCAGCAATATTGGGCAAAGATGTCCTCACAACCTATGTTTGTCATTCGGCGATTCATTTTTTAATGCGAATAGCATTCTTTGGATACTTCACGCACTTTTCGTCTATGTATTTATCTATCTATCTATCTATATATCTATCTGGCTATCTAACCTCTTACGCCGCGGGTCGATAAATAAATAAAAAAGACCGGCGCCGGCTGGGATTCGAACCGTTGACCCTTTGATCAGCAGGCAGACGCGCTAACCACAGAGCTATGAAGGCAGTCATTCACCGCACTCTAAACATTTGTTTATATCTTTACCATAGGACGCGCTTGCAGCGCTGTCACAGCTACCGGTGCGCGCGCGTTCCATGCACGAGGGCTAGCTCACCCTCTCCCGCGCTCACCCTCTCCCTCTAGCTCACCCTCTCCTGCGCTCGGGAGACCTCTAGCTCAGCCTCACGAGAGCGGAATGAGCCCTCGTGCATGGAACGCGCGCGCACCGGTAGCTGTGACAGCGCTGTAAGCGCGTCCTATGGTAAAGATATAAACAACCGTTTAGAGTACCGTTGGTTGAGACTAGCTGAGACGCCAGAAAGTCTGGTCGGTACCATTTTGAGTGTTTGTGCGTATGGCGCGTGCTTTGCTCGCCTTCCTAAGTGACACAAACGCACGTGCTGGGCTGCGGAGATCGTGCGCAGGGCTGTGAAAGTGTCAACAAATCATAGAATCGCCTCGAGAGTGGGCTGGCGTATCTAGAGTGTGCCGCCACCTGACGAACGCGCATAACTCCGCACCGTTTGATGCTATTCGCATTAACGTAGATAATCATTCCCAAAGGATGGGTTCTGCTGATTTTTATTTTTTTTATTCGAGATTGAAAAAAAAATAAAGAACCCGTCGTCTATTTGCCATCCCAAGGCATCGAACTTTCTGAGCTCGTCATCGACAAATATAGTTAGATTAAAATTAGCTAAAAAAGTTGACAATGAAGCTTAAAGACAACCTTTAAAAGTTTAGCCAGGTTTTCGTTTAAGCATAGTGCGACAGTAGTGCAAGGCTTATTATAACTATTGAATATGAGATTCGAAAATATCCGCCCAAAACTGGTATTCACTCCGAATTAGCTTCGAACTCAAAATCCACTATTTGCACATGGCTAAAAACTGGTAAAACAACTGTCCGATCCGGGGAAATCATTGCAACACTTGTGGGTTCGCACATCGCAATGTCGGATTCTTCGCTCCGACAGTCCGATCAAAGCCGAACTCTGGACTTGCCTGGTGTTGCTGCTCCGCCGTCCGTACGTCCCGTCCTCCCCGCGCTGATGCCACGTGACCGCCTGATTGATGACGTCCTCCACTATCTTGACGTACCTCAAGTGGTTCACCTGCAAGACAGTAGAATGCCAACTAAAGTGTTACTCAGTGTACACAACACAATTTTCATAAACCTTCTGGTGGTCCCGTCGTCAGCCTTGCTCACCTGCCTCGCACTAGCACTATTGACACATACAGAGGTGGATCTCGAGTGCTCTTCGAAGGGACTGCAATAGACCCTATTCAACATAACGATGAAATGAAATAGACCCTATTCAACATAACGATGACTGCACTGGCAAAAAAACTAGAAAAGATCCCAAACTTATCATTCACAATTTACGCAGACGATGTAACAATATGGACCAAGGGAGGGCAGACTGGAAAACAAGTCAAGGCGATTAAAGAGGCACTGAGAGCAATAGACGACTTCGCAGAAGAAGTCGGGCTACAAGTTGCTCCAGAGAAGACAGCCTTGGTCATCATCGCGACACCAGAAGGAAGGAAGGCAACAGCAAGCAAACACAAGTTCACCTCCGCAGGAAGACAGCTAGAACCAACCAGCTCGACAAAAATCCTCGGCATGAACATCAGCCAAGACGGAAAAGCGAAGGAATGGCTAGAAGGTCTACGAAAAAGCTGGACACATATCCTTGGAATCATCAGAAGAACGGCTACAAAATCATGGGGTGCCAACGAAAATACACTAAGAACGTTAATACATGCCTTCTTAGTGTCTAAGGCAATCTACGGGTACAACTACACCACACTCACTAAGACACAACAGGAGAAAATCAAATGCCTGATGAGGAAAGCCCAAAGAGTCGTAACGGGCCTCCCGAACCACGCAAGATTAGAAGAGGTCAGGAAATGGGCGCTCCTCAACGACATCGAGGACATTGCCCGGGAAGGCGCTGTTTCGCAAATAATAAGGCTTCACGGAACAAAAGCAGGGAGGGTCATCCTAACCAAGCTTAGAAAAATCAACCTGCAGATGGAGGAGCCCGAGGAACCCCTACCACCGTGGGAAACCTCTCTGCCACAAGAAGGAAAACCGCCGCCAAACGCAGGGAGGGAAACAGCAAGCACGAGGCACCAAAATAGAATTCAAGCGCTTAAGGACCCCAACAAGGAAGTGATATACACTGACGCAACTGTTACCAGGGAGAATCGTGCAGCCTGTGCCTGGTATAACATCACCACGGAGAAAACAGGCAGAGCAACTCTGCCTGAAAAGACAACCGTCAGAGACGCAGAAATAGAAGCGATAGCCAAGACAATTAAGGACCATCAAGGCAACACCGGAAGAAAATATTACATTTTCTCGGACTCGAGGGAAGCCATCCAGGAGTACAGGAGCCCAGCCACAACACTGAAAACGGTGCAAGAAACAAGTAAATACATCGATGAAGCCAAGAAAGCCGGCACGAGCTTTACGCTTGAGTGGGTCCCAGGGCATGCGGGGATCCAGGGCCACGACAGGGCGGAGCGGGAAGCGAAGGCGGCGCTCATACACCATTATAGCACCCTTAGTCAGCTTCCCGCGGTAGACTCCATCGATTCCACGGACCCCTACGATTACCCACCAGACATCGCAAAACAAGTAAATAAAGAAAAAAGGAAAAAAGACTGGAAGCTCTAAGGCCAATACCCCCCGCCCTTCCAAATATGAGACTCAGCAGATGGCAAAGAGTATGTCTGAGAAGAATCATCTCGGAAGCTGCAAACACGCCTGAAACTCTCCACAGGAAAGGCATTATTAAATCTAGTGAATGCACATCCTGTGGGTTTACTGGACCAGCAGGACTAGAACACCTCATTTGGGACTGCCCAACATGGGAGAGGGCAAGAGCAAGGCACATCAAGCAAAACAAAATTAAGGACTTTAGGGACTGGTGCCAACCAGTCTTTAACTTTGAAGAGAGCGATCGCAATAGAGGTCTAGTCAAGAGCCTACTAGACTTCATTGCGACGACAGGAATCAGAAAGTTCCTCTGACCTAGTTACCCCTTAATTTCCCTTTCCTGGAAGACTATCGGCTTCAGCCACGTGACTTTCTTTCTAATAAAAACGATTTTCTATCTATCTATCTAACGGCATAATTCTGCACACAGGTGTAACGAGATGGTACATATTTTAAAAAGTTATGGAAAGGACAAGTTCACTTTGGTAAAGGAACGACAAAGAAAAATGACCTTTTGCTATGGACCAAGCCTAGTTTACGTCAAACCATCTATGACAGGGGTGGGTCACTGTGCTGCTTATTTCAGCAACATGAAAGAGGATAAAAAGTATAAGTAACTTGGTTTTTTTCTCTCTTACACCAGTTTCTTTTTTTTTTTTTTTTTTTCTTTTGTTATGGACATTATAATGACCAACAATGCTGTTCTGGGTGATTTCGAGAAAGGCCTCAGCTGGAAGTACATTCACAATAAAAATCAGCAGAACCCATCCTTTGGGAATGATTATCTACGTTAATGCGAATAGCATCAAACGGTGCGGGAGTTATGCGCGTTCGTCAGGTGGCCGGCACACTCTAGATACGCCAGCCCACTCTTGAGGCGATTCTAAATTTGTTGACACTTTCACAGCCCTGCGCACGATCTCCGCAGCCCAGCACGTGCGTTTGTGTCACTTAGGAAGGCGAGCAAAGCACGCGCCATACGCACAAACACTCAAAATGGTACCGACCAGACTTTCTGGCGTCTCAGCTAGTCTCAACCAACGGTATTTAAACGGTTGTTTATATCTTACCATAGGACGCGCTTACAGCGCTGTCACAGCTACCGAGTGCGCGCGCGTTCCATGCACGAGGGCTCATTCCGCTCTCGCGGGCTGAGCACGGCCGCGCATCACCCTCTCCCGAGCGCGGGAGAGGGTGAGCTAGCGGCCGTGCTCAGCCTCACGAGAGCGGAATGAGCCCTCGTGCATGGAACGCGCGCGCACCGGTAGCTGTGACAGTGCTGTAAAGCGCGTCCTATGGTAAAGACATAAACAACCGTTTAGAGTGCGTTGAATGACTGCCTTCATAGCTCTGTGGTTAGCGCGTCTGCCTGCTGATCAAAGGGTCAACGGTTCGAATCCCAGCCGGCGCCGGGTCGCAATGCGAATAGCACGTTTTGGATACTTCACGCACTTTTCGTCTATGTATCTATCTATCTATCTATCTATCTATCTATATATCTATCTGGCTATCTAACTCTCTTACGCCGCGAGTCGATAAATAAATAAAAAAGACCGGCGCCGGCGGGATTCGAACCGTTGACCCTTTGATCAGCTAGGCAGACGCACTAACCACAGAGCTATGAAGGCAGTCATTCAAGGCACTCTAAACACCTGCTTATATCTTTACCATCGCGCGCGCCCCATGCACGGGTCACTCCGCTCCGTGAGGCTTAGCACTGCCCCTAGCTCACCCTCTCCCGCGCTCGGGAGAGGGTGATGTAGCGGCCGTGCTCACCCTCACGAGAGCGGAATGAGCCCTCGTGCATGGAACGCGCGCGCACCGGATAGCTGTGACAGCGCTGTAAGGCGCGTCTTATGGTAAAGATATAAACAACCGTTTAGAGTACCGTTGGTTGAGACTAGCTGAGACGCCAGAAAGTCTGGTCGGTACCATTTTGAGTGTTTGTGCGTATGGCGCGTGCTTTGCTCGCCTTCCTAAGTGACACAAACGCACGTGCTGGGCTGCGGAGATCGTGCGCAGGGCTGTGAAAGTGTCAACAAATTTAGAATCGCCTCAAGAGTGGGCTGGCGTATCTAGAGTGTGCCGGCCACCTGACGAACGCGCATAACTCCGCACCGTTTGATGCTATTCGCATTAACGTAGATAATCATTCCCAAAGGATGGGTTCTGCTGATTTTTATTTATTTATCGACCCGCGGCGTAAGAGGTTAGATAGCCAGATAGATACATAGACGAAAAGTGCGTGAAGTAGCCAAAGAATGCTATTCGCATTAAAAACTTTTTTTGGGGGCCTAGCCATGTCCTTTTTTTTTTAGGGGCTAAGCTCCTTAGGGGCTAGCCATGTCCGTATGTAGCACCGGCGTCCGGTGCTCGAGTGCTCGTGCTCCTGCTCGCAAACTCACGTGAGCACGTGCTCACGTGCTCGTGTAGGGGAAAAAAAGATTAGGTGCGAAGCTCCTTAGGAGCTAGCCATGTCTGTATGTAGCTCCGGCGTCCGTGGTACTCCTGCTCATGAGCTCACGAGCACGTGTGCACGTGCTCACGTGCTGGTGTAGGGCAAAAAAAAAAAAAGATGAAAAAAAACAACTTATTTGCGCAGTCGACAGGATTCGAACGTGTGCGGGGAGACCCCAATGGATTTCTAATCCATCGCCTTAACCACTCAGCCACGAATGTGGGACGAGTAGGGGCTCTGAGATATGGTAGTAACTCAAGAGCTGGGGATGTGATGGATGAAACGTTGCATGTAGCCGCTCAACATCTATACAGGAGAGGGCGCTGCGGTCAAATGCGTATATAATTGCGTTAACCTTTGCATGCATTGGCTCAACGTTTATAGACGAGAGGGCGCTGCGGTCCAATGCTCAAATGCGTATATAACCACGTTCCATACCACACATTCTCTTTCTGACATGGATGAAAACGAACGAAAGGCTCGGCATGCTGCGGCTCAGCGTCTATGCAGACAAGCACCACCAGAGCTTCGCCCCAATCAACATCATTCACCACCTGGAGATGCGGTCAATTTCTTTTTTTGGCTTGAGCAAATTTATTTTTTGTACTTTCAGCTAGTAAACGCACCAATTTCGGGCACCTCTTGTAGCAAATCATAAGATGATATGCCAAGAAACCAATTTCTGTGGTTTGTTAAAGAGGCCACCAGACCACCCAGCCCACCCTGTAGAAAAAAGCCAAGGAGAGAAATTTTACACAAGCCCTGTCACACTGACAAAAAAGAACTAGGTGTGCAGAATGAGTTGCAAATGAGATGGGCACGTGCTCCGTGTGTCTGACATCACACAACTTCAGGTCACGTGACTCTGACATCCCGAGTCATTCAACACGAGGATGTCACGTGACACCGTAACGTGACGTCCCCATGGGTACCATGGGCTTACCGTAAAATCCCGCAAGGTTGACCACTCAAAATTAAGAGATAAATGGTAAAATACATTAGGCAGACTATTTTTGGGAATGAAACAGTAAAACTTTGTCAAAAATTAATGATAAACACAAGGGGCACCCGCTACAAACCACGTAACATAGGAACTGATACCGCAGACCACAGACACTGCAAATTAGCGTTTGAGAACGCGATAAACACGCGGGAATTCGCTACAAACTTTACGGGAAAGGATACCGCAGAGTGCGGATGCAGCAGATTCGTGTTTCACGGTGCAATAAACACGCGGAAACCAGCCAAACTTGCGTGCAATAAGAACCGATATTGCGCGAGAAAATCACGGACAAAAAACGCCGGAATTCGCTAAGAACTCAGTCATGGGAGCCGATATTACGCGCACAGATCACGGACAAACACGTGAAAACCCGCTGTAAGCCCGCTTGTCAAACATACTGATACACACACATGACGAGGTTGATGTATACTAATTCCAGTCGGACATTACGTGATGTCCAATGGGAATAGGGGAGTGGCGATGTTTAGGAAATTTTATGTTACGGATATTTAACGAGAAAACAGGATGGAAAACTCTCGAGGGAGGGCACCCTTAGAGACTTTTACGGTATATACTTTATATACGACTTTGCGTAAAATGTAATGCTGGAACGTAACACTGCAACACATTTTTTCGCCCGTGAATTCGGCCGGCAAAACATATTCTGCGTTAAAGGATCTGAAAAGAGTGAGTGAGTCACCTCGTCCCACTTGCTGAGCTCGCTCTCCAGGACGTTGGCTTCGAGGAGGTACTTGAAGCCGCTGGGCAGCGAGAGGAAGCGGATCTGCAGGAGCAGGCCTCTGTCGCCCAAGCACAGCAAGGCCGGCCGCAGCGCTATCAGGGCTTCCAAGTTTTCCTGGTCGCAAACAACCAAAACACCCAAGCTCAGCATCAACAGTGTTAGTGGTTCTCTGTCAACCATGACTAATTATGCTTCTAAATGGTTAATTTCGCTAATTATGATTTAATTACGAACAGTTCTTCTCTATGCCTTGTACGCTTACATATTGCCAGTTATGGGCTGTTTACGCTTTACGTGGCCTCGGGTTGGTGTAACGCTTTCTCGCTACAGTCGAAGGCAACACTTTTCCCATAAAATTCAGCCTATCAACAGATTCTGCGTTGAAGCGCTTTACTTAGGGGCATGGATGACTGAAAAGATTTGACAACTCGTGGAATACATGGAAGTACTTTGGGAAACAAAATCTGAAAGCATTCGCTTAAAAGAAAACACATCATTTGGCTCCAAGAAGCATTCTTTCTTTGTACACTAAATTCTAGTTAAAACTTTCAGCTTTTCCACTCCGGTGAAGAAGGAAGACCAGCGGAGCTGTACAATGGAAAGTAATGGCCGGCTGCAAGTCGGCAAGCCAGAGTGGAAAGGCTGCCGCCATCTATGAGCGACAGGCCGCAACCAGATGCGTGGCTTGCCGTTGTCACTCATAGATGGCGGTAGGTGTCCAGAGTTCGGTGTCTTCATTTCTTGGTGGGGGACACGATCCTGGGGATACAGTCAAACCTCGTTATAACGAAGTAGCATAGTGCGTGCAAATTTGTTCGTTATATCCAATATTCGTTATAAAAGTACACGCAAAAATTTGCGCAAACATTCTGGCAATTGGGCCTATGCAAAAAGTGCGGCGAACGTCCATAACGCCAAGATATAAAAACGCAATGTTACGGAATTTGAGCCCCATAATGAACGTGCAAACCCTTACCTGTAACCTCGGGTTGCATTTAAAAAAATTGAACCGGCACATTATTAAGTGAATTTCCAACCGAGGAACCATCTTGCCAGAGTCCGCAATTCAATTTATTTGAAGAAAGACGTTATCTGCGACTGGTGGGTTTTTACAGCATTGAGGAGAATGAAATTCTCGACGGGGTCCATGCAGGAGAGAGCCTTCCTCCACTTCAGTGGTTTTTGTCGTGGGGAGCTTTTCTAAGTAGCTTCGCAGCTTCCTCTTCCACGTCGGGGTAATGAGAAGGCCTGTCACGCTTTCTGTCACCTTTCAGAGTGCGTTTGGCGTGGCTCTCCTCAATCTTCTTTCTCGAAGTTAAAATTGTAGACAACGTGCTGGGTGGAATCTTAAAGGGGCGATGCAACGATTTTTGGATTTTGCGCAAATACCGCTTAGAACGGATCCCTGACGTTAATGACCTGTGAAATACCCGTTCGTTTTTCACCACACGCAATCGAAGTCGCAGAAGAAAATAAAGAAAAACGAGCAGAGTTCACCCCCTCAACTCGCAGCCAGAACAAGCGGCCACGTGATCTGGAGCCGATTATATGCCGCCAATGTTGATCATAGCCTATGCGCTGGGGTTGGCAAGGCACAGGACACGCGCTGAGTTCCAGACATTGTTATGGTTCGGCTGTTGTCGTCATTGCAGCGATTGGACACAAGACACTACCCGAATGCTTCTCGAGCTATCGATTATCACAAGCCCAAATCGAGTGTCCACGCCATGCTCGGGTCCAATCTATGAGCCGCATTCAAATATCGTCACTCAGCAGTACTGCTACCGCCCAGCTACGTCATCAGGTTTTGCGAAGGAGAGATTGAATGAAAACACTCGGTTTTGTCCTCGAAATTACAGCGCAACAACAGAGTTTCTTGGTCAGTGGCATTGCGTGCGAGTATCCTTGAGCCCCACTAGTGCCAGTAAGCTCGTGTAAAGTGAAAAACATTCCAATTGAATATCGTTGCACCGCCCCTTTAAAGTCCTGAGCAACATCTTTCTTCTTGTGGCCGCTGTGTACCACTCGTAAAATTTTAACTTTCGTCTCAAGAGAGAAAGCTTTGCGCTTCACCGTCGCTATTTGCACATCCTTGATTGACCGCCGTCGCCTTGGCACTCTAGTTGTTTGATGCCGTTTATAGGTGGCGCCGCCCATCTTACAGAGTTTATGCACCCAGTTCCTAGATGGCGCCAGTCACCTCACAAAGTGCTCGATTGAGTGTCGGCGTACGGAATCTCAGAAATCAGCTCGGAATTTAGGAACACTGCCTTTTTATTCAGTAGTTTATAGATTTTCTATTTTCTTTTTTTTTTGTGTATTGCACATATTTCGAGCCTTATGCGGCCGAAAATAACTTCACTATAACCGATACCGTGTCGGATCTCGCGGTTTCGGTTTCGTTTTAAAGGTAGAGCTTCCATTGAAATAAAGCATGACCAACCAAACTTCGTGATTAATTCGCTATATCCGATAATTCGCTATATCAGTGGTCGTTATAAAGAGGTTCAACTGTACTAGCTCCTTAACAGCTCCGCTGTAACAGAAAAAAAGTCCCGCATCGCTTCCAGGTGTGCGCAGAAAAATCGAGCCATCCCCCCACAGCATTTAAGAGAACGGTTGTGGCGTGGTTTCGACTAGAGTCACTGTATGTTACCGGAGTATCACATTCGAGAGTGGCCGCTGTTACTGTTCAATTTTGGCTTTGATCGGCCATTTTGGTGCTGAAACGTATACATTGGAATGAGTTTCAAGGCTGCAAACCTCTGTCTCCCAAACGGATGCGCCACAATTGACCTCCGAAGCTGGGACGTGCCCAGGTCGGGACGCGCTACCTGAAATCACTGGTGAGACGTGGTTGTACGAAAACAACATCAATTGTGCCACAAAACCTCCAAAACTAAATTCTTTTGCAAAACATGACGCTCTCGTCACTCTGTACCAATCTCCACTAAAGGTTCCCACATTGCCGTCTGTTCCTACGCAAAACACACGCCTTCTAGATGCTCTCCAGTTGCGACGTACCCTCAGGTCGCAGGCCTCATCGAGGATGTCCGAGGCCGCGAGCGAGACGGCCCTGCTCTTGTCGTAGAGCTGCGTCACCAGCAGCTCCATGGCCCACTTGCGGAAGTCCAGCAGCTCCAGCCTCAGGAGGACGCGCAGGTAGTTGGTCGCATACAGACGGGCCGTCTGCAGCCGAGCGAGAGAACGCGGTTTACCCACGCTCCATGGGTTGCGCCCCAACTTGGCGTCTGGCACCCTACACCGGTTGTGCGTCCCAGTGTGGCAACGGAATCTATTGGAGGAGTTGCAAGCGAGCAAGCATGGTTCCACAATGCTGCAGGAACCAAAATACAGTGGCATGTCGTTAATTCAAACTCTCTTATTTTAAAATCGCGGATAATTCAGAACTAACATGCAGGTCCCGTTTTATGTGTTTCAAGGAAGGAAACTCCCAGTAATTCAAACTTTGCATTATTCAAACAAAGTTTTGGTCCCCCTCAGGTTCAAATTAACAAGATTCCACTGTAAAAAGAAAATAAAGAAATCATAATTCTTCTTAGCAAGTTAAATTTATAACTTTTAAGGGGCTAATATTAACAAAAAATCTGCATTTTAAAATTGAAATAAATTTAATTTATTTACCTTGATTTGAGTTAGATATATATTTTTTATTTTTTAAATCAGATTATAATTTGATTGATGCCACGCCTTTGACTGACGTGTCCAGCGTCCTACACCGTTTGTACGCTCGAGCGCGGCAACAACACGTTGAAGCAGCCCCACTGCTAACGCTAAGGGTCGTCGCAATTTCGGCAGTTGGTTCTAGAAAAACCGACAAAGAAGACAAGCGGCATCCAGACGTGTGGCCGCTGATGCCGTTTCCACTTCTGGCGGCCATTTCCACCTCTGCTGCCGTTTCCAGCTCTGCCGCGTTTCCAGCTCTGCCGCCGTTTCCAGCTCTGCCGCCGTTTCGAGGTCTGCTGCTATGCCGCAACTGGGATTACGATGATCGGCAGCATTATGCAGTTACGTCACTGCTGGTTAGGAATTGAAGCGACGAAAGAAAGGTGTCGCAGGTGCACCAGCTGGGGACGCGTCACCAAAGTTCTACCGAGCACCCGAGATAAAAAGCAGACCTCAGCCAACACCACTTTAGAATAATGAACACATTAATTATTTATTTCAGATGGACAAATTCGGAGCAGCTAGGGCAGAAGACGTAATTGTCTTCTGAATGGGCCCTAGCATCTGTCTACAGCACTAAGCAGAAATAAAGAAAGAAGAAAAAGAAACGAGAAGAAAAATACAGTCGAACCCAGATATATCAAATTCAAAGGGGATCGCAAAATAGTTCGATATAACGATAATTTATATACAAAAATATGTCAACTTAAGCTCCAGTTGAATTTTTCCGCACGTCTCCGCTGATATCGAAGGCCGCGACAAACGGGACCTTAATAAATAGAGCCTCTAAGAGCCGCTAGATACAGTAGAGATTAGTTGGTGAAGATCACAAGTACCGCCGAGTGACTTCCACACAGCGCTAACAACAAACACAAAAATAATTTTAAAAAAAATGAAAAAACAAAAAGCGAGTAGCATAAAAAAAAACGTTCAGCCTTTCCACTCTCGTGAAGAAGGAAGACCAGCGGAGCTATACTCGATACACTGTGTGCTTCTTCTTCGTCGTCGTCTGATTTTCGCACTGCTACCTATGTGGAATTCCCACCAACGCGCCCAACTATCCATTCTTCTATGATAGCTGGAAAGGTTGCCGCCATCTACGAGCGACGGCGGAAACCATACTGGTTGTGTGCTTGCCGCCGTCGCTTATAGATGGCAGTAGCTGTCCAGGCAGGTTTGTGTCGACATACACGGACACGATCCTGGGGGACCTAGCCCTTAACAGCGTCGTTGTAAAAACTCTCCATCCACAGAATAAAGTTAAGCAAGCAACAAAAAAAACCTCACTAAATTCGAACAACAAAAAAAAGAAAGGAAAAAAAAATTAGTGCAGGGCAGAAACCGGCAGCAAAAAAAGGCAAACAAAGATAGGGCGTTCAAAGTGTGATTGCTCAGCCGTTGTCAAACCACTCAACCTGACAAGGACTTTTTTTTTTTTTTTGCTTATTTTATTTTGGGGTGAGGGAGTCGTACAGTGACAGTGGTGTTTGGGTAAAGAGCGCACGCTGCCATTTAGGATACCTATTGCTCTAGATATAGAGCATCTCAGTTTCTCAATATGTGCAGTCCAGCTAACGACTTCTTCAGAGAAACACACCAAGAAACCTATCTGTTTTAATGTGCTCAATGTTTTAGCCTTAAAAATAGATATCTAAATCATACAAGGTAGGTTTATTTCTCGGCTTAAACAGTACAAATTTTGTTTCGCTTGTGTTTGATTACAGGCTTTGATTATTCTCGGTGGTGTTACCCAAGCTCATTTCGCCGTGGCAACTCGTTTGTTAATGATGTCCACGCCCCACCCAGTCTATGCACGGGCCTCAGTGATGAGAGCAATGCCTTGTATCCTCGCTGCAGATGCGTGCATCTTGTTCCTCGGCTGTGTGAACGCCGCAAGAGATGGATGGGAAGCGTACCTCGGAGGTGGCGGTGAGCACCTTGGTGAGCAGGGTCCTGGCAAAGCCCGGCTTGGTGTAGTCCAGGCAGGAGACCACCAGCTTCATGTAGATGTCCTGCGAGCTCATGCTGACCAGGCTCACCAGGTGCTGGTAGACACCCAGCTTCTCCAGGCAGCGGGGTGCCCTTGCTCGAGCCTCGACAGCCGCCCGAGGAACAAGAAGTAGCCGTGGGCCACCGTCGAGGCTACTCGGTCGGGCTCAGCACCGCTGCCAGGACCACCACCTCCCCTTCGACCTGGAGGGAGCGCAGAGTTCTCTTTGTCTCACCGTCCCACATAAAAGAAGGTTCATTATATGAAACCCAGTCCCATAGAGGTTTCTACGAGGTACTAGAAAAAGGTACCAGATCAACCGACAAGGTATTGGGAAATGGTCCCACATAGACCTATGTAGTGCTGGGAAATAGTCCCATATAAACCTATGCGGGACCGTTCTCCAGTCTCACATACCATAAAAATCCCCAAGCAAGTGCTCACACAAAATTTTGAGATAATCGTGTAAAACTGGGGGATGGGAGGTCAACATTATGTAAAGATATGTCCTTTGGGTATTTTCCAAATGTTACAGAATTGAGGGGTGGGTGATTATTATGGAATGGACAGATGCTCGGTATATTACGGTAGGTTTATTGTGAGACTGTTCTTCAGTCCTACATAAGTTTATGTGGAGCTATTCTCCAGTTCCACATAGGTTTATGTGGGAATTAGTCACTCAAAGGCTTAGTGAGACAGATCTACAGTTCCACATAAATTTATGCGGCACAGTTCTTGTCCCAAATAGGTTTATGTCCAACCATGAACCAATCCTCCAGCCCCACAGAGGTTTAATCGGGATTGTACTCTCGTTTCAGATAGGTTTATGCAGAACCGTTCTCCAGTTCTAAATAAACCTATGTGGGACATTTTATCTAGTCCCAAATAGGTTTGTATGGGACTGTTTTTTACTCCCAAGCAAGTTTGTGCGGGAGAATTATCCAGTCCCACGTGCATTTATGTGCAACCAGGCTACAACCTTCCCTTAACCAAAAACAGACGTAGACACTGCTATGCGTGGCATCTACAGCACCATCTATGTTCAGAAGAGGCTACATGTCTATGAGGAACAATGCACAGACCCGCAGAACACAGGACCGCACAGGTATGTACATGCCCGTGCATGACCATAAGAGCATATTCCAGATTAAAGCAATTCCAGATGCAAACTGAATGGTGGGAGGGGAATGGGTCAACCTGGCTATTCCTAGCATTTTCTGTTTGCGACGTAACTTTACATGTTTCAGTTCTAATCGGCCCCTCTCAGATTCCTTTTCTGGAGCTACTGACACATGAAAAACAATGCAATGTCTCTTCAATTGCTCTGTCTACACAAAAGGAACAGGTGCTGAATTCACACATAAATCAACACATCTGTGCCGTACTTATCGAGTCATGTCTCATACTGCCAGCTACCATTTGGCGATCGAAGCCGTAGTAAGATTGCACGAAAGAGTAACAAAAATCGACCCACTGACTGCCCGCCCAAGCAATCTCTACCAATAGCAGCGTCAAATGCCTTCAGCATTGTGAAGAGAGCATGCGGCCACCTTCTTGCCCAAATCAAACGATGTGCCCTCACTAACCTCGTGGAGGCAGTTGCAGAGGTCGATCAGAAAGTCCTCAATGTAGTCGTTGGCCTTGCTCTGTCAAAAAAAGAAAACGAAAAGAGGAATGTGTGGTCGCTCCCATCCAAGTTTGTCCTGTGGTTTCAGTCGTTTCATTGAACGAAACACCTTACCTCATCCGCTTCGAGGAGGAACTCAAAGAACTGGCACCCAACGATGACGATCTGGCGAGAGCCTCGCGCTTGGCCTCGATGAGCGAGAACTGCTTGCTGCTCGGCTTGAAGAAGAGCAGCAGCCGCTTGACGAAGTTTCGCAGCGTCGCGTCGCCCAGATTCTTCAACGACTCCCCGGGCCACTGGACACGAGGCGTGGATTGTAAGTTGCACTTCAATGCCCAGAGTTTTGCAGTCCACCACGACCACCATGGCGAAAACTCTCCACAACTATCCCCCATCGAGTTTCATGCAGTGGCGGTCAACGGAGGCGTGAGTGTTACGAAAGTTTGAACTTAAACACGCGCTTTCTAGGGGCACTTCCGGTCAGCGGAAGTGCACTTTGAACGACTCACACTTCAGGACGGAGCTAATGAGGTCCCAGTCCCAGGAGGTGTACTCCTTCGACAAGACCAGCGTGTCCTTGATCGTGTGCAGCACCGCCTCATCCGAATCCTGCAAGAAAATCTCCACAGTCTCGAGACGTCCACAGGCCAGCCGGCAAGGGCAAGGACGCGTCGACCGAGTTTTGTACCATCATTGGCTCGGAATTATCAAAGGGGCGAGCAGACTGCTATCGGCGTTGTCCTGCTCACAAACAGTCGTCTGCCCCCAATATTTATGATGTGCACATCATAAATTCAAAATTTATGATGTGCCAAACTTTTGCCAAATTGAAAATTTGGCGCTGAATCTTGGGATTTGGCAAAGCCGAGAGTTTTGCCGAACTTTCCGAAGATTCGGCAAAGATACATTAGTTGTCAGACTTAAAAGTTCATATTTCGTGTTTTCAAAAAAAAAGTTCTTAGGCTTTTTTTTTTTTTTTTTTTCATACTCACGCAGTTATTACTAAATAAGGTGATATTCTACAAGATAACTGTATCAGTGTCTTTTTGTGTGTTTACTGGCAATATTAGTGACTTTTTGCAGAGGTGGTATGACAAGGAGGTTGGGTAGTAGCGGGCGCAGTCACGATACGCAAGTTTTCGTTTTGAGGCCTCATCAGCGCAAGTCTGCAAGTGTATGCATTGTGAAAACAAAGGCAGTAACACTGCGTTCTTACTGTCTCTACGAGTCATCGTTTCACAACGAAAATGAATGCAACGGGTGAGGAGCCAGAAGAGATAATAAGTATGTAAGTAAATATGCAGGTTTTTCAATTTGAGTCACTCGACGCCAGCTTTGAATGAAAGTTATGTTCCATATTTGCAACGTCTCCTTTTCAACTTTAAAAATGCCGGTTTATGATGTTAGTACACACAGATGTTTAGGAAGATGGGAAGAGCTAGGAATGTTGGATGTGCAACGTCGAGCATGATAGTTCCGTGTTTACCGTAAAATCCGAGAGATAGCCCACCAAACATCAAGAGCAAATTGGGTGAATATATGGAGTGGGCTAACTTTAGGGTGTATTGTCAAGAAAAGTTTAAAGTATTGCTATTTTAGGTCGCGTGCCTTCCGGCAATGAAGCAAAGATGACTGTACTTCCCAGTCAGCAGTGTTTGCTTATATCCCGCCATAGCTAACTAGCCGCATTTATGCCGAGCCCATCATTGATCCCAGCACTACTATTACTAAAAGTGGGCTACCTTTGGTGTTTAAAAAAAATATAGCAAAGCCGAAAATGAGGGTGGGCTATCTTTTGGGGTGGGGCACCTCTCGGGATTTTACGGTAGTTTTATGTTGATAGATGAGAACCGTGAAATAACGCTAATTAAAAAGCAATATTGTTTTGTTCTTGGCAAAAACCACTTGCGAGTCGAAAACAGGATTGCTATAATCGAAAGAAATGCTTTAATTGTACTTGTCGTTCAATGTTGCAACTACCTTGTTGCATTACTGGAAAGATCAATGAAAATCGCGTTATCCAGAATACACCGCATTGTTTGTCACTTCTGAAGTGGACTGCATCAATTCCAGGTCAATTTCCTGTTTTTAAGGCAGAAAATATAGAAGAAAACCATATTCACAAAGGCTGACAAACACGCAGTTACCATGTCGCTTACTCTACATCTTGCCGTAACTGCTGGTAGTACTACGGTTACTACACTGTATGATGGTAACTGCGCGACCGCATGGCGTCCATTTGCAATCCATGGCCCCGTCGCGTTCTCGCGCGCGTGCAGACATTCACCTAATTTTGTTGAATCTTTACCAAACTTTCCTTCAAAAGTTTGGCCGGTGCCAATGTTGCCGAATCTGAAGTTTGGTAGACTCGGTACATCACTAGTCATAATCAACTGGTGGGCCAGCGGGTTACACATATTCCCATTTTCTCCGTCTACTGCCGTAATATCACGAGTCATTGCTGAGTCATCGCCTTGCCCCCCCCCCCCCCAGTTTTTGGATGAATATTGATTTCCAAAAAACATCAAGTGATTCCCACCCCTACCCCTACAAATGCCCCTCTGCGATCCGCACAAATTCGGTCCTACCCAAATGGCGTGGCCAGGAACCTTGCAGTTTGAGGACGTCTGTGACTATAGTAAAACAAAGGAGGGAAAGACACTTCATGTCGTTTACGGATTTCCTCCCAATTTTGCGAAAGGAAAACGACGGAGACAACAAACAAACACTTTGTTTTACCTACAAAGAATTTGTTGAGACAACAAAAAGAAATTGCAAAGGTAACACAAGCAGTAACTCATTCAGAGATCGCGAAGATCAGCGATGCGCACCCATATCCCGGAATAACCGCGAGTGTGAGGTCAAAGTCCGTCTCCACCAAAAAAAGGTCACTGCAAACTTATCCTCCTCCTCCCGGTAACGTCACGACTGCAGTTGGTAAGGTTGTGCGATGTTTCAGACAAAGCCAACGGGTAAATAAAGATTTTCTGGAACACCCACGGGCATTTGTAAAGTGTCCCATTTCGAGCTCAGCGTCCGTGGTGCCCGTCCGCCCACGTAACAAAACTGCATCTGTTCACATTGATAGCATGTTGCTGACGGATGCACTATGTGCCAAACAAGAAAATTGCGCAAGAGCCTGCTCCTTGTGATTGACAAGGCACACCGAGGACAGCCGCACCAAAGTGGTTGCCAACGCCATGCGCCGGCTATCCCACTCCCCAGCATGGCTCTTCGTAAGCTTCTTTCGCCAGCTTGCTCGCTCGCTCACTACTTACGCCTGGTTGGTTTTTTCATTTTCTTGTAGACTCCTTGTTTTACTCACATTCATTTTTTCTTTAACTTACAGATCACAGCGAAGGCTAGGGAGCCTAAGAGGGGAACATAGCAGTTTTAAATGTGCTTTTCCCCGGGAACAAATGTCTGCACAGTATGCGAATCGGTGGTGTCTATCGTCCGTATGCAAGTAAAGGACTTTGCGATAAGAGAACATTCTTTCATAAGCATTTCTTGTATTAACCCGTGAAATTAATTTGAGTTCTTAGTTTATTACATCTCCTGTGCAGCCGCGCAGGAGAGGTACAAAACAACGGGGCAAGGGATGGCCGATGGCTAAGGATATTGCGGTGGTCCTTGTCCTTTGCGCTGATTTCACCAATAATTGTCTGCTGGGGAGAAGGCTATTGGTGTCGTCTGCTCGTAAAGCAGACGACAGTTCCCAAACTGACTAGTCCTACCTTGTGGAGGCAGCTGATGAGCTTGCTGCGTCCAGCGACGTCGCAGAACAGTTCGCCGGAGCGCTTGGTGTGGCTGCAGAACTGAAGCAGCTGGTCCAGAAACAGGCTGCAGGGGCACCATGCCCTTCCTCTTGAGAGCATGAATCCTCGCCCAGTCGTGCCACTGCAGTACTGGCCCGTCTGCAAAGTCAAACATACATGGGAGTAGTCTATTCATTCAAATGAACCGAAGTTGATTGTGTGGACCATGCAAAATGAATTCCCGGCCCTGAGCAGAGTACCAACTACGTAATGGGACGGTGTGTCAACGACTTCAGCAGGAATTGAGCTCGAAGGCAATACCCCATCCAGCTAAAAAGCGTCGAGGTTTAAGAAAAAAGCGACAGTATGGGACCAATTTCTCCCTCAGGTGTCGGGCAAAACGTTCCCCGTCTAGTCTTTTC
>JAZHYW010036639.1:0-16082 GCA_037355805.1 Ixodes ricinus
GAGGTCCCCCCGCCGTCAAGATAAACGGAGGAGGAGGAGGAAATGGGAGGGGTGGTGAGGAGGACTTTTTCCCTGGTTGAACAAAATTCTGTGGGTCGGTCCGGAGCGGTGCTGGCGGGGCCGGAGAACTTCACAACAAAGCGGCAGTGGCGCCCTCTACTAGCATCCACAGAACGAGTAACCTCTCCGGCCAGCACTCTGGTTACCATGAACTTTTAGAAAGCTGTTCTTTCGGTAAAAACAAACGGAAAAAAACTCTTTTTGTAAGAATTCTTATTGGAGATCGGTACAAATAGCAGGCACGTGATGGTTTTTAAAAGTTTTAGTTTACAAGGTTTCGCGGCACAATTAATATTGTTTTTATACAACCACCTCTCACCGACGATTTCGGGTAGCGCGTCCCGATCTGGGTGCATGCCGACTTTTGCGGTACTTCAAGGCACGCCCGCTTAGGTGGTGGGGGTTAGCATATCGGGTTGCGGTCGCTCGTTCGTGTGAAGCGTCTCCCGTTTTGCACGTGCCCAGGGACCTCAATTTATTTGTGGTCCCCGGGGTTCGAAGCCTTCCGCCATGTCGACGCCTACAAAGGCACAGTGTTTTTCATTTAATGTTCCGGCGGACACTCCGGTAGACGCCATCATGGACAGCATTCAAGCCGTCGCCGGCGGGGATGGTCTGTCGTACCTGCAACACCACGGTGGAGCAAGGTTCATGGCCGCGGTCAGCACCATGGCCGCAGCTCAACGACTTGTAGCGCAAGGGTTCTTGTCGCTGGGTAACGTGGAAGTCCCCCTGGAGCCAGTGGGAGCCCACGTTGTGTTTGTCTCCGTGTACCGCCTCCCCCGTACGTGTCGGAGGAGGCACTGGTGCAAGTCCTCGCACAGTACGGCAAGGTGAAGGCGATCAACCACGCCACGTTTCGTGACCGCCCGGACGTCAGGACCGGCACCCGAGTGGTCAAGATGGAGATGTCGAAGCCGGTCCCCAACTTCGTCCACATCCAGGGACACCGGGTGATGGTCGACTACCGTGGTCTGCGACGCGTGTGCAGCCGGTGCGGGCTGGAAGGCCACATCGGACCCGCCTGCAAGACCCCACGTTGCGACAGATGCGGCGTTTTTGGGCATGCGACGGCAGGTTGCACAGCCCCTTGCCAGCGGTGCGGCCATGGCCACGCGACCACGGACTGCGTCCAGCGGAAGTCCTACGCCGCCGCCGCCCAGCAACCCAGGCGCCCCCCGCAGCTAGTTGTCGGCCCCGTCGCCCTCCCAGCCCCCCAGATTTCCGGTGACGACTCGGACCCATCCATCCGCCCGCGGACCCCACCACCTCCCCTGTTGTCTCGGATTCCGACGCCTCGTCGAACGCCGGAGTTTCCGACAGCCAAGCTTCGGGCGTTCCATCGAACGCGGCCGCCCCTACCGACGGCCAAACTTCGGACATTCCGTGGAACGCGGACGCCATCCCCGGCAGCCAAGCGTCGCGCGTTCCATCGAACGCGGACGCCATCCCCGGCAGCCAAGCCTCGCGCGTTCCATCGAACGTGGCCGCAACATCCGACAGCCAAACCTCAGACGCTCCGTCGAATGCGGCCGCCACCCTCGAATCTCACAGCACGGATTCCGACGATCTGAGCGACGATTCCGACCGCCTTTTCATCGCCGAGGAAGGCGACGTGACACCAGGCCAGGGACATCCGCCACCCACGCCAGAGGCTTCGACGACAACGACGTCACGTGAGTCGTCCGCAGAGTCAGCGTCTCCCGACGCCGACATGCCAGACGACCGATCCGATGCCAAGCGCGTTTTCTCGCCTGCTAGCGGCGGCTCGGACGCGTCTCCCGCCTCGTCAGCTAAAAAGAAGCGGCTCGGCGCAGACAATTTGGACTATGCGGAATCACTGGAATTCTAATCGACTGCCTACCATGTTTTTCTTTTTCTCTTTTTTCATGGGCCTACACATTCTGACGTTAAATGTGCAGGGTTTTCGGAATCCGAACAAGCAGCGCGAGGTGATACACTTTGCCCAGTCTAACCACTGCGATCTGCTCTTTTTGCAAGAAACTAATTTTTTTCTGCCCGGGATGTGACAGAATTTAAGGCCCGTTTTTCGATTCCTTGTTATTTTTCTCTCGCACCGTCTTGCGCGCGTGGTGTTGGCGTTTTAATATTCCGCACTTCGTTTTTGCGAGGAGCTTTTTCACTGTGCGACCCGGATGGTCGCATCCTTGTGTACAGTTTTTTTGTCGGTCACGCCAAGTTTCGGGCTATAAGCGTCTACGCTCCAGTTCGGAACGGCCACACGCCGGCGGCCCCGGTGGATTTTTTTAGAAGCCTTCTGCAGTATGTGCCCGAGGACGGTTTTTTCTTCCTCTGCGGGGACTTCAACTGTGTAACAGACTCCTCTCGAGACGTTCGCGGGCCTGGTCACGGGCGGAATACCTCTGACGCTCAGGGGCTAGTTCGGCTTCTCGGGCTGCACAACCTGCGCGACGCCTGGGTCGAACTACACGGCGCTGCGTACGACTCCACGTGGTCGCGGGGCACGTCGTCGAGCCGGCTGGACCGCGTCTATGTCCAGCAACATTTTGCATCGCGTCTCCTCAGCTGCGAGGTGCTTTCCTTTCCATCAGCTGCGGGCTATGTTTCAGATCATCGCCCGGTTTCAGCGGTTTTTGATGTGTCGGGTTTTTGTACCCACGCGGCGACACGTGGCGTCTAGACATCTCGATACTGCGGGACGAACCGTCCATCTCCAGCTTACGACAATCGATTCGGGCGTCACTGACGGCCGTTCCTTTGTCCCCCGCCCAGTGGGACTCGCTGAAGTCTGACTGCCGGTTTTTCGCGGCGGCAGCTGGGAAGTCGCTTCGGCGCCGGACGACGGAGGCCCTCAATGAGGTTGTCCGTCGCATTCGCATTGTGCAGCGTGGCGGTGTGCGCACCTACTTGATGCTTGAGTACCTCGCGGTTCTTCGCGATCGCCACCAACGTCTGTTGGGCACGTGCTCTCGAAGTGCTGTGGCGCAGCGGCTGCGTGACCAGCCGGTGAAAGACCCGGAGGTGCTCCAGTGCCTCCGTGCCACACGCGCCGGTGGGGACGGGTACTCGTACGTTCCCAATGTATATCTCGCAGACAGTAGCCTTTCGGACGACCCCCGTGAAATTGGCGCGGTGTTCCGAAATTTCTTTTCGTCCCTATTTTGCTCGGACCCCGCCGTAAACACCTCGAATTTCGCCGAACGGGTTCGCCTTTTCTGCGGAGATCTCCCGGCCTGCCCTGATGATCTGGGCTGCTCTCTGTTCCGTCCTACAACACGCGAGGAACTCTTTGACGTCCTCCGGGCTATGAAGGTCGGGTCTGCCCCAGGCCCCGACGGCTTACCAGCCGAATTTTACGTCACTTTTTGGGATGTCCTCGCGAATGCCTTAGTCCAGCTTGTGAACGGCTTTCTGGAAACAGGCGAAGTTCCAGCATCCTTCAGACGAGGTCGCGTCATTCTCCTCCCAAAGGAGGGTGGCTCTTTATCGGATCCTGCGGCTTGGCGACCTATCACTTTGTTAAACGCAGACTATAAGATGGTAGCGTCTCTACTCGTCTCGCGCCTCCGTACGGTCATGCCCCATGTGGTGAGCTCAGTTCAAACGTGTTCGGTGCCTGGGAGAAACATTTTTTCGTCCCTGTCACTCACACGAGACCTCTTCTCGTACGCGAATTTCACCCATCTGTCGGGGGCCTGTGTCTCCCTCGATCAAGCGAAGGCGTTTGATAGGGTTGAGCATAGTTATCTGTTCGAGGTCCTGAGAGCCTTTCGCTTCCCCGAGACTTTCATTTCGTTACTTCAGTCCCTATACAGTGGACTGACTGGTCATTTGCAAGTCAACGGGTGTCTTCTTCCGCCTTTTCCAGTAAGTAGAGGAGTACGACAGGGCTGCCCGTTGTCTCCCTTACTCTACGTTCTTAGTCTCGATCCACTTCTCCGACGTCTTGCATCCTGCTCCCGGATTTGTGGCTTTCCGCTGCCCGGCCGGGACACAGTCGTGGTTAGCGCCTACGCAGACGACGTCAGTTTGTTTGTCCGCAACTCTGACAGTTTTGAGGCTGCTGGACAGCTGTTCTTGGAGTACGGCGCTCTCTCTGGAGCGTGTTTAAACACTACCAAGAGCCAGGCTTTGGAGTTTGGAGGTTCCCCTCCCGCTCTACCTGCGGATATCCAGGTTGTGAACGAGCTCCGAGTTCTCGGCGTGTATTTTGACTCTCGTGGGGTGGCACCCCGTACGTGGGAGGTTGTGGCATCCGCGGTTGAACGTCAGGTCGCTGTTGCAGGGACCTTTACGCTTTCCCTCCGCGACAGAGCTTACCTAGTAAGAGCTGTTTTTTGTGGGCAACTTTTCTATGTGGCTCACATTGCACTTCCCCCTTCTCGGTTCACTAGGCGCGTCACCTCATGTCTCTTCCGGTTTTACTGGAGCAGGGGCACTGAGCTAGTGACAAGGTCGGTGCTCCGCCTTCCTACGTCACTGGGCGGCAGGGGCATGCCCTGCGTCGACACGGTGTGCCGCCTGCTCTCCCTTCGCACTGTTCTAGGGGTGTTAGACAACACGGATCACCCGGCACGGTCCCTGGCTCTTTATTTTCTAGGGCCCTCGCGCCGAGTGCTTGTTCCTCGCGCGTTGGGCAACCTTTACCCGAGCGCAGAAGCAACACCGCCGTTTTACCAAGCGGTGGTGGCTTGCCATGAAGAGTTGAGGCAGGCGTTACCAGACCTCGAAGTGCGCGAAGTGCCACCGGCTCGCGTCGTCGAGGAGCTCTGCGTGACCCGGATCACTCTTGAGCAGAGGGATCGAGCGAACGCCTTTCCGTGGACCTGGTTGGTTTCTCGCCGCCTTCCTGGACCTGTGGAGGATTTTGAGTGGCGTCGGGGCTGGGGTGTCCTTCCAACAAGACAACGACTCCACCGCTGGGGGATTGTTCCCGACCCTAAGTGCCCCAACTGTGGACAGGTCGAAACAAACACACATGTTTTCTCTGATTGTCCCGTTGCGCGCTCGTTTTGGCGACTGGTGCACCATGGCTTCCGGGGTATCGGTATCTGGAACTTTGTGTCGGGCGGTAGGTGCCCCCGCGGGGGCTTCGCCCTGCTCCTGTTGGCAGTCGGCCAACTGGTTCTCTGGCAGAATCGTTGTGCGGCGGTTGGCCAGCAACGACGATCTCGTGCAATGTGGCCCGTCCTCTCTCGACTGCGGGGTACCCTGCTCCGCCACCTAGAATCCGAGCTCTTTTGGTTGGGCGAGGAAGAGTTCCTCAGGCGGTGGTCTTGCCGCTACGTCCGGCTGGTCGGTGGTCGCATTCACTTGCTTTTCGCGCCTCTCGCACAGGTGTGAGAGGCGCGGGGGGGGGGGGGGAGTGGACGTTAGCCAGCCGAACGCTACACCTGGCTGACACTGGCATGTATTAGGTAAAGGAGAGAACCCTCCTCGTGTGTGGTGATGAAATGTAAAGAGCGGCCATGTTTGGTTCGCTAAATTATGTTTGTTCGTTACCTCCGTCCCTGGACCTTTGTAGCGTACATGTTCCTATTGTATACCAGTGTGATTTACGTCTTGCAGTTCACAATGTCAATAAATTTTTCTTAATCTACCGTATATGCTTCGGCGCCCAGATTGCCGATGAAAGCCAAAATAGAGGAGGAGCTCTTAGCGATGTAGAATGCGATACTCCTGAACCAGTTCCAGCGACTGTGTAGTTTCTGTAGTGGCCGAGGCGGGAGAACTGGTGGCGTTGCGATCGCCTGTAGTTAGTTCCCGCCGCACGGATCTGTGCAACTTTCTCGGCAAATATTCTATGGCAGTATGATGAGTTTTAGTTACGTTGTCTGTAATACTATTTCCGCGATCAGGTTCCCGGAATAATTGCCGAAAGGCTCCCTAATCTTCTAATTGTTCGAGACAAGTGAAGATACCGCAAACTATGCAACGCAGCAGTGGCATCAGACTCTAGGAATAAAAGCAAGACATTGTTGCCCCAATCATGGGGAAGCACTGTTGCGAGGAGCGCTGCCTCGTCATGCAGTGCAAATGTTGAAAAGATGCATGCGGCAAAAGTTGGCAAAAATGATGTACAGCTGCAGTCCCGTTGTGGCGCGCAACGTCTGCCGAATAGGTTTGAGCAACAGTCAACCAACAATAGTGCCAAGTGTTTCCGCAACAATTCCTCGAAACATCTATCCCAACCTTGCGCAAAACTGTTGTGTCGTACGGTTGGAACACTTTTAGAAAGCAATGTTTGACGACTGCATTCTGGCAGTATAAACGCAATCTGTTTTTGAATCTGACACGGGAACAGTTTGCTGACTGTAAAAACGAACGTTGCGATGACTGTTTGTAAGCTTTGTTTTCCCAAAGCAAAAAAAAGTTACGTTGCCACAACATTTCGGAATCAAAGGGCCCGACGCTACCGCAACATCAGTCGAATAGTAGCAAAACAGCAGTTCTGCACTCTCGCAAATGCAAACGTGACGTTGTTGGCGGAGCTTGTGTTGCGTGATAATGTTTCGCCTACAGCTGCGCTGATCTTTTCCGCAATGTTCAGCAACATCAGGACAGCACACATTTTGCTGGGTAAAAGCAATGCTTCGGTAACTGTTGCGAGCATGAGACAGTCAACGGTTGACCGACACAGTTGCCGCAGTGCTTTAGCAGCGGACACTTCTGCAGTGTTATGACTGTTGCTACAACATTGTTGCGCGACTGCAGTAAAACTGTTTTCATGTTGCGAAACTTTGTTGCGCCGACTGTCTCCACAACATAAATTGTTACCTGGGAGGTCTGCGTGAAGGTGATAACATTGATAAGGTTATGAGCGTATTGTCCAGTTGTAGCTTTAGTTTTAAGTTCACATTTGAAAACACTTTGGACGGCCAGTTACAATTCCTAGACCTTTCGTTACCTCTTCTATACAAACCATATTTGCTGGAGTTTCTCACCTAGGTAAAAAAGGGCATCCTTCATTATACATCATGACATTCGACTGTCGTTAAAAGGGGAATTGCTATTACAATACTTGGGGCTGCGCATACGAACTCCTCCTTTCACACTGTTTGTGAAAATTTAACGCTCAAGTTTAGAGACTCCATACGTCGGGCTTCCCATCACAGGTTTTAAACGAGGTGGTGGTGACCGTGGTACGTAAGACTAAAGAGATTCACCGAAAGAAACCTAGAGATCAACAGAAACGAAAGGCAGTTGTAACATACATTCACAAAACCTCGCATTATTTAAAAAGAGCAGCCGACCGGTACGATGTGCCTGTGGTGTTTTCAGCTCCCAAAAGACTGGTGCAAATCTCTCCACAGGTTCGCCTCGATAGCGCAATACCTGAAGAAAGTAAAGTTACAGAAATGCCACAGCCACCAATATATGTATAGTGTTCTATTGGCGTTGTCTACAAAATCCCACTAACATGTGGTAGAAGTTATGTGGGCCAAACTGGATAGTGCCTGAAAAATCGCCTTCTCGAGCATGATCGTTCACTAAAATCTACAGTGGGTGATCTTCTTCCCGTACATTGCAATTCCTGCTCGTGTTCTCTGATTCTTAAAGGCACAACAATAATTCGACATTATCGAGACAAGACGACTCGCGAAATATTGGAAGCGCATTGCATCAATATCTTGGGGGACTGCTGAATAAGCCACCCATCAGTGACACTGCGACAAACCGAAACCTTGTTTTTAGATCGGACTATGGGGCAAAGACATTGTAGATAAATGATTTTGTGTCACGTGTGACACACACCGCTTGCCCGGCGTCTCTTCCAGAACGTCCGCTTTCTCTTTCTTCTCGTATAAAGTCAGCTGCGAGTCAGCGCATGTGTGTGGCGCATGTTCCTTTTTCTCTGTCCTTGTCTTTTTGTGCGCCGTTCTGTTCACCATGTCATCATACCAAATCGCCCAACTTACAACACTTTTTCCTGCAGGAATATTTGAATGTAGTACATGGCTTCACCCAGAGTTTACACCAGAGAAACCTTTTGGTACATTGTCTGGAGGGCAGGCAGCAAGGAATGCCACCGACGAATCTTGCTGTGGTGGGAAGCACGGGAGGTAAGTTAGGGGCAGAGAAAAAATAGACGGTGAGTCCAGGCGGTAAGCCTAACGGGTCCGGTACTTGCGTCACTCTCTTAGCGATGAAGTACATGATTGATTTTACAACTCTCTGGAGTGTTGGCAAAGAAAAAGGCGGGATAACCCAGCTTTATGGTATACCTTTATCGAACACTCAATCTCGAACCCTAGAATATTTGGGGGTCCCTGTTTCAATACTCGTCCCCTCCTGTTTCGGTCTGGATGACCATCGTAAAAAAAAATTGGGTTGTGTGTATGTTTATACAGCCTAGAACTTGGTCTGCCTCCAAGGGCGACGAGTCTCCCAGCTGTAGATGAGCAATTTAGCCAGTGCAGTATAAACCGCTAGCCTGGGGTCTTTAACGTGCACCACGCAGTAGTGATACACGACCGCACGCCGGTACGATGCTCATCCAGATCGAAACGGGCAGGGGCGGGAATTGAACCCAGTATCCTGGGTTCTGCAGCGCGAGCTTTCGCTCCACGTGCTCCGAGCTGGTGTGCGCTAGACCACTCGGCCACCGATCCCCCATGATGACCATCGTACCGGCGTGGGGTCGTGTATCACCACTGTGTGGTTCACGTTAATAACCCAAGGCTAAGAGTGGCACTGCACTGGCTAAATTTATAACTACAGCGCAAACCAGTGACGCAGAACCTCAAAGGCAGATCGCCCGTACCCTGCATAAACACGAACGTCAAAGTTTGTGGTTGGTGCGGACTTGGTCAGCAGTTTAGATGAAATGCTCGGCCTCGAGCACACTGGGATGTCTTACTAAAGAAAACGAAAAAGCTCACTTTTTTACAGCCTTCACCGTCACGTTCGAGCGCGCTCAATATTCTTTCGTTTAAAGCCCGAGGATTGCCTTGTTTGCTTCGGTTCGAATTTTGGCCCTGTGAATTAGGTAATGCCCTGTCTTTTGTTCGTCTGCAACATATACTTCTGCGGTGCACGTTCATGGCAAGAGTATCTCAGTGCTAGGTCCTGCTCTATTCGCTTCAATTTGACCACTAAACTTGTTATATTTCCACTCCTTTTGCAGGTCACCACCCTCTTTCCTATTTCTTTGCTCATCCAATGGCTGGCACTGCAAATATCGGTAAGCTGTAACAGAATTGAAAGCAACATGCATACCTCTTGAAGAAATTTTGTTATTGCTCTCATGTTACTTATGCCTCGCTGTGAACTTTACGGATTAAACAATGACATCATTCATCATTATTTCACAAGAGATGTCACTTTCTTATCGGAAGCTTTATCCCTAATGTTTGATAATCAACTAACATAAAGGGTATTCTATGAAAGTCATATATGAGAACGATGTTTAGAGCGGAGTTTTAGACCGTGCTCACATTATTAGGCTTTTAAAACCGCCAATTTGAAGGTGCGAAAAACATGTTTAAAAAAAGAACTGAGGGAGATCGCCGCCAGTGCGCTCTCAGTAGTAGCACACACAGTACAAACAGTGAATACTCCATATATGAACTATAAAATGGCGGCTATAGCTGTGTGGGCGACTGCTGAGCGCGTGCAGACGGTGAGCTTCCACTGTTATTTTGCAACGTTAATTGCGCACCCTCAAGATTACCGGTCTTAGCAGCCTAGTAATGCAAGCTCCTTCAGAGCATGCACTCTGTACATCGTCCACAAATATGGCGTCCAGTGAATACCCCTATTGGCGACGTGAGCGATTGAAAGTGTCGCTGTGGTCGGCCCACCACAATTGGCCGAATGCTGACAATGACGTCAGCAAAGGATCTTTATCGACGGAAATAAGAGGAATGTAAGAACTTCAATTTTGACGGTGTTGGCGGTGTTGCTTTGAGACCGCTATGATTTCAGGCTTCCAGAATGCTCATTACAAACACCATCGAGCTTGTTGTTCAGAAGGTAATGACGTCACGAAACGTAACCAAACGAGGGCGCCACCGAAATATCTTGCCGCTAATACACCCAGACGCGGCGCTGACGTCAAGCCACCTCGATGGCGCTGCTATGAGCAAGGCGCTTGCGCAAACGCTCCCCTATCCACACGAAGGAGAACTCCGCGGACGGATGTCGTGACGTCAACATCCCGGGAAACTCCGTCCCCGGCTCCGCCGCGTGCACTCTGCGGAGCTTTCGTGCTGATGGAACGAAGCCTCCGCGCCTCCGCCACGGAGGAGAACGCGCCGCGAGGCGTCAAAAGGGATGACGTATGTCTCACGTGATGCGCGCTCCGCGGAGGAAAGTGGCGGATTTCTCCTTCGTGTGGATACCCCTAAAGGGGCGATGCAACAATTTTTGTACTTTCCGCAAATACCGCTTAAAACGGATCCCTGACGTTAATGACCTATGAAACACGCGTTTGTTTTTCACCCCACGCAATAGAAGTCCCAGAAAAAAATAAAGAAAAACGAGCGGCGTTCATTCCCTCAACTCGCAGCCAGAACAAGCGGCCATGTGATCTGGAGCGGATTATATGCCGCCAATGTTGCTCATAGCCACGCGCTGGGGTTGGCAAGGCACAGGACACGCGCTGAGTTCCAGACATTGTTATGGCTCGGCTATTGTCGTCGTTGCAGCGATTGGACACGGGCCACAACCCGAATGCTTCTCGAGCTAGTAATTATCACGAGCCCAAATCGAGTGCCCACGCAATGCTCGGGTCCAATCTATGAACCGCATTCAAATATCGTCATATGGGTGTACTGCGATCCCCACGTTACGTCATCAAATTTTGCAAAGGAGAGATTGAATGAAAATGATCGAGTTTGTCCTCGAAATTACACCGCAACAAAGGAGTTTCTTTGCCAGTGGCGTTGCGTGTGAGTATCCTTGAGTCCCAGGTGTGCCAGTAAGCTCGTGTAAAGAGAAAAACATTCCAATTGAGTATCGTTGCACCGCTCCTTTAAGGAGGATCTGGTTTGTGTGCACACGCAGTGCCCACCTCGTGCGCGAACTGCGCGTTTGCTAAGGTGAAACCCCACCCTTGGTTAGTGTGATTCTGAACCAACAGATGAAGAACAGATGGAGGTGGGATCGCCTTCCAGACCTGTACATCAATTTGAGAAATCGTTTGTGGTGGCGCTTCGATACAGTGTGGTATTTTTCAATATCCTGAATTTGACATCCCTGGTCCTTGGCTTGTTTTCTCTGCACGAGCTTTCTTTGGAACGCGCAAGGCTGCGCCAGTTCTCGTGCAAGATGGCCAGTTGCTTACGCTCCAAGCTCACGTCTCCAGCGAATGTGGTCATAAGAAAACGCGAAAGGCGTCCTGAGCCAAATGGCGAAACATATGCACAACAAAACAACCGGAGCATTGAAAAATAAAAAGAATAAAAATTGCCTGTGCGCCGTTAGCACCCGCGCGGATTTCGGAGGCCAATTGCACATATTCCAATGTGATGAGATTTATATGACGGGCCGGCAATTTTGTCGCGCATGTGTTTGGCTCTTTGTGGAATTTCCAGGAAAACCTGATGGCGTCATAGACTTGGGTTTCCAAAATTCTAGCTTGAAAAAAATAAATACCTAAAAATCAAAACAAGTTGCGCTATTTTTGGGGGGGCGGTCCAGGTTTCCCATTTGGGTAGCTGGATGTTTAATTTGACCAAAACCACGAGACTTAAAAACATAAAAATGACAGTCAGGTTAAAATATTAGAGTTTAGTAAACCCAAAGCAAGACTGGTGCCGGAGTCATATTAAAAAATGCCAAGGTTAAAAATTTAACTCGCAGCAATAAATAATAAGAATTAATTTTAATACGAGTAGAGTGATAAATGCAATGACTGGCCAGGCAAAGATTCTGGGTTTGAGGATAGCGTTTGCACCGAGTTTGAGCAATGTACCAGACTTAATTTGGTGATTTATATCGCAAGTAGTGGTGTGGAAAAATGAAAAAGATGGAAACGGGTAGAGTTTCTCGTTGTTTAAAACATAGTCTAAGCACGCACATGGTACGCTGATTAAGACTGAAACAGCGCTACACCTTACACTACCTTTGAGCGTATCGAAAGTGAAGGGTACATCGAAAGCTGAAGTTTGTACACATACACTACTAAGGCCGTTATGTTTCAATATTTATAGTACTTCATTGCCCTTAGATTTGGTGTAACTTGTCTCCTGGTTGTTTAAAACAGAAAGAAGGAAACATTTATCTTTTACTTAATAAAAGAAAATCATTTGCTGACAGCTACAAATCATCTAGGCGCCAATTAAGAGTATTCTTCGCGCACCAACGGTCACGTGATTAGAACAAGTTTTACCCTCGTGGTTTCATACAATCGCAGTTGTTCTTGACAGGCAACATTATTTACTCACGCAAGCGGCCACAAGTGATGTTCAGAATATTTTATATATGATTGTGGCACATAGGCATGTAGCATAGGTTTTTTTGTTTTTTTTTAAATTCGCGAATAAGAATGCTTTTGGGTTACCTTGGCCTCTAATGCATGTAGCACACAAAAGTGCAAGAGCGGAATCACAGTAGGAAACAAAAACAATAGTGATAAACAAGTGTGTAATCACGTGAAAACTTAGGACATTGCATATATGGAGAAGGTAAGTTTTGTTCCACTAAATACATTTGCAGTAAAGTATTTGGTTTTATCGTGCGAGCGAAGCGGAGCATACAAGCGCAGTATGCTGCTGAACTACTCTTCCAGTGAACAAGCGCACCGTTCAAAGCATGTAGCTCTCTTTTATAGCTTTTGGTGTGCTCAAAGGTTTTAAAACAATTATAATCATTTCTATTATTTTATTCATTTTTATTAGAAGCACCTATGTTTTTTTTGTTTTTTTATTTGTGTTTTGCGTTCACATGTTATTTTCTTAGTTATATATTTCTTCAGAAGTCCGACAACTATAATCTGTTTCATCATAAGAGCCGCATAATCAAAGATGTAGACGAAAAGAAAAGAACGCGAACAAGCGAACACACATTAAAATGCAATGCAACGGCGCATTCAAAGTTGAGTCGTTAGTTTTTCAGAGAACAGAAGTTTCGTAGGGCCTCATTGTTATCTGTTGTAGATTATAAAAAGTGGAGTATACCTGGCTAGCTAGGAGTTCTTCAGAGTGCATTACGCAGTATTTGTGATACACGATCGCACGACGGTAAGATGCAGATGGGCGACAAAACACAGGGTCCCTGCTAAAGCCCCTTGTTAAAGGCATTCTTTACAAGTATCACCAACCGTTGTTGCGGAACCCCGCAAGACACGTGCCACGAGCAGGTGCTCCGCGTCCATTCGCTTTTAAGGGCCAGTCGTTTTAGTGATGCGCCACTATTTGTCTTCAAAGGCCGCTCTAGACACGGGCCTCGTGCACTGGCACATTTGACGTTTCTTGAAAGACGAACGAAAACACATCGAGGAGCTTTAGTCCTTATCGGGAGTATTCACTGGCGGCCATATCTGTGTGCGTGGTTGCTGAGCGCGTGCTGACGGCGAGCTTCCACAGTTCTTTTGCAACGTGCATTCCCACCATCAAGATTGCCGGTTTATGCAGGCTATTAATGTAAGCTCGTTCTGAGCATGCACTCTAATGGTATATTCGGCTTGTCACTTTCGAGCGCTCCAATCATCCGAGTCGGAGCTACCAGATCCCCGGGCGCCTCCGCATCGGAGCAGAGAGAATCGGCGCGCCCAGCCGAACGCTCCTCTGCTTTTCAGCAGGGACTCAAACCGTAACCGTAACCGAAACCTAAAACCGTTTAGGAACGAAATTTTTCAGTAACCGTAACCGGAACGAAACCGTTATTTGAAATTTATAAAAACCGTAACCGTAACCGTAACCGTAACCGTAAATTATTGACCGATAACCGGTTTAACCGATATTAACCGAAAAAAAAATCAGATTTCTCAAGGACCTGGAGGACGGATCTTGTAACAGGATACCTTGCTGAGCTGGTTGGTTGAACGACATGATGAGAAAGAGCGCAAAAGGGACAGGACACAAAGTAGAGAGAAGGACACAGGACATACGTCTACTAAATCTTTGGTTTTTAGTCAGCGTATGTCCTGTGTCCTTCTTCTACTTGTGTCCTGTCCCCTTGCGCTGTTTCTCATCATGAGGGATCTTGAAAGGTCGTGGCCATTTGACAGAGTTACTGTCAACGAGTGGTGCATCTGGTAATACATTTCTGTTCCATCTAACTTTAGGATTCAGAATACTTAGTTTTAATAAGTGGTCGAGCTTATAATAAAAACGTCTCTGTTTCTAAATCTGTCACACTCCTACATTGCTACATGTATTCACTACTTGTCGCCTTCAGGGTATTAACTAATAAGTTAGAATTCTCAGATGTCCATCTAACTCGGTTTTACAAAACCACCGATGTTCCTGACATGCAGTAGCCAGTATGAAGGAACGACGTAAATTGACCATCTTGCAAAGCTGGTGGAAAAAAAACCTGGTATTCATTTAATCTACAACGTGTCGCGAGTGACGATTTTGAAACAACACAGAAAGAAAACAAAGTCAGAGGTTTGATTGAGGCTTAAATAGAGAACATACAAACAAAATATACACTTTCTCGACTTGCTTTTCGAGTAGAAAACTATCATATCTACATTTTAACAAAAAAAAAAAAAAGTTTTTTGAGAAAATCGATTTTAAAATTGGTACTTTTTGGTTTTCGCATAACATTAACGTAAACGTACCACAAATGGAAGTTTATACAGCTGAGTGATTTTATAATATGTATAAAGAGCGTGTTTTGGGCTCTCCATATACATACAAAATATCGATGTAACCCAAGTAGATCGCCAGTATTTAATTTTCAAATTTCGTCAACAACTAACCGAGGGGCGTTTTTGAGATTTTTACAGAAAAAATCAAAGCGCCTAAAAATATTTCATGGCATTAGAGCCTTTTAACCTGTGCTCACAGAGTGCTTGAAAAATTAATATAATGTGGACTGAAAATCCACGCCGGGAGAACGAGCGAAACATTCGACCCACGACGGATCTGAAAAACACTGCTTTCCGCCGCGGCCTTTTTTAAACTTCGTAAGTCGAGAACAAAGAATCCAACGAACTTGTGGTTTGTGGCGACAGCGTTTTTAGAGACGACGCCATAACATGTATTTTTTTAGCGAAATTAAAAATTCGACCCTTTTTCCCTGCACGATTTGAGATGAAATCACGATGCACGATGAGATAAAATCAGTCATGTCTCGTTAATATGGACCCCGTTAATATGGATAGCCCGCTATATGGACACCAGTTTCGGGGACAAACTGGGAAAATACATGCTATTTTTGTCTCGTTAATATGGACAACCCGCATTATGGACGATTTTTGGGGGAACGGAGGCGTCCATATTAACGAGACATCACTGTATATAGGGTGATTTCATCTCAACTCAGGCACGGATTTAGAGTCAAATTTTTAATTTTGACAAAAAATAGACGTTTTAGGGAAATTCCTATAATAAAAGAAGACGCAAACGGCAGTATCGTCGGATTTTTTGTTCTCAAGTTATGGACGGTTGAAGTGGCCACGGTGGAAACTGACGCTTTTTCCAGCTTATCAAGAGGTGCCATATTTCACTCCATCCTTTTCCTTACTTTTTACGCTACATCAATATAAATTTTTTGGGAACACTCTAGACATATGCTTTTTTATGCCAATTAAGCGTCTAGGTCATAACATTCCTAATGATGTTTTTTTTTAAGTTTGTCAAACCGCCTCTTTGTGACGACATTTGACGAAGTTTAGCAAGCTGTGCTGTGGGACCCAATCAACATATTTTTATGATGTTTATATCACCATTAAGCTGTTTCTTCTGAGTTATATATCAATATTTTGCAATAAGTATTTTTATGCGCTTCATGTGCCTGAAGAACGAAAATTTCGAAAAACTGGCAAGTTTGAAGTCGATTTTCTAAAAAAGAAACACTTTTCATTTATTTTATTTTTTTATTCACAGTTAGTTAATATAGTATGTCTATCAGAAACTACCAACAGA
>JAZHYW010036640.1:0-53833 GCA_037355805.1 Ixodes ricinus
ACACGCTACCAAGTTCGTTCCTTGTAGACAGGCCAGCGTCTACTCGATCCCGCTCAAGTGCGGCTCGCAATACATCAGTCAGACAGGCCGTTGTCTAAACGACCGCCTGAGGGAGCACACCAACGAGGTCAAACAGGCGGCTTCCAACCCATCCCTCCATCCCCTGCATCCAATAGCCCAGCACGTCAGCTCCTGCATGCCCGTCCTGCGAACCAGAATTTTCAGCCACCACGACTGTTGGAAGGCATCGGTCAAGATACGGCCGCGAGATTATCGAAGCCTTCGCCATGCGCCATTCGCCGCAAAACATCGGGTCCCCATCGCTTTGTCTCTCCGACGCCGACGTTTCCTTTCTGCGTCCGGAAATGCGACAAACGTAGGCGCCTTTGAAGTAGAGTCGCCCGCCCTTTAATCCCTTCTCAAGGTTACTTCCCTTATTATGCCTCCCCCCCCCTTCCCTCTTTGACTTCGGCGTGCGCTGCCGGCTAAAAAACGTGTTTCTCTTTCTCTTTACCTCCACCTCCACCCTCTCTCCACCCTCACCCTCCCTTCCTTCCCTATCCTCCTCAACCCTTCCAACTCCGCGCGGAGACTGCGGCGTTTGGTGACGGATGTCAAAATAAATGTATGCTGCCAGTTGGAGAAACGTGTCGTCCTGTTTTCGTCCTCTATGTTATTCTCCTCAAACGCCTTAAAATGTGACTTCCGCACTTGCGGATCAAGGTAATTTGCATTCCCTCTTTGGAAAAAAAAGCTCTAGCTTTCCGCGAGGCTTTTTTTTTTTTGATGTGCTTTTACTCTTATTGATTTCCAGATTTAAAGGGGCCATGAAATTAAATAAAAATTTTGTTTGGGCTAGTTGGTACATATCAATTAAAAGATTAGAAGGCGTGACTAAGGTGGTTTATGAGATTCCTTTTAGTTGCGGCCAAGTTTACATTGGTCAGACCGGCCGATGCCTTAATGAAAGAGCGCGGGAACACAAGCTAGCCGGGCGCAGTAATTCGGCTCAGCATCTTGCGGAGCACTACGAACAATGCGGGTGTGAACCTTTGTTAGAGCACAAAAGGTTTATTAAGAGAGGGAAAGAGAAGATGGAAAGGGGATTAATCGTAGCTTTCGGTATACACAAAGCGGCTGACAAATGCGTAAGCAGCCATCCCTTTATCTACTAAACAAAGAAATTCTGTTTCTTGAGGGCTGCGTGTGATGAGCGATACGAACCTTTATCTGCTGCATGTGTTTAGGCGATGGGGATCGACAGTTTGACAATGTTTCGTGTTTTATAAAATCAGTTGGACGTTGACGCTTGTCCGTGTCGTACGTACGTGGTTCTTTTTTCGTCCTGTTCTGTTCGCGCCTTTTATCCTTTTAATCAACATGAAATGAATTTCGGGCTGGGATAAATGATTTTGCATTGGGAGTTTACTATTCGCATATCGTTTAGTGGGCCAAAATAAAAAGGGTAGGAAGTCAAAAGCCAGCTTTTCGGTACGAACATTTGAAAATATAGGGGACTATTTTGTATCTCACTTCCCTTGAAAGCTCTCCGCCTTTTCACTGTGATACATCCGCTGTACTCAGAGCATGTCAGCGTTACCCAAAGCACGTGAACGGTACCCAAAGCACGTCAGCCGACCGAGCTCACGCATTGGACACGAGAACTGCGTCACTCGGATGTATGCGCTCGTCAACAAATATTTGGATTCGCGTTCGTGGTGAATGAGTACCCTGACGGAATTTATTATCACTTGCGAATGACAAGTTATATGATGTGCTCAAAAAGCACGGTGAAAGCTTGGAGTCATCGCACCGGTGCAAAAGCATGTCACGACCACGTGATTTTTCAATCCGCTTTTGAGTTGAGGATTAAAGCTAAGAAAGAATGAAAATAATTTCATGACTCCTTTAAGCGGATTACAATATGAATATAAATGCAAAGGGGGGGGGGTATTACATGAGTGGGATGCTCTGCTAATCTTTGAGGATGTCACTTTCAGCTGGGTCATTGGGTGGTTATTTTTTTTTTTGACTCAGCGGCACTGTAGCGTGATAGTGTTCATAACGGCGCGGAAGGTGCTATCGCACCACTTACCCAATTAATGAACCACAAGCAGCAGTAAAGCACGTGAATAATAGGCAGTTTCATGATACTTCTCAAACATATGATTTCAGAACAATGCTTTTCAAAAGAAATGCCATTAAAACTATGATGGACCGAATCTGCCGAACTTTTGAAGGAAAGTTCGGCAAAGATTCGGCGAAAATCCGGCAAATGTCTGCGCACGCGCGAGAACGCGACGGGGCCATGGATTGCAAATGGACGCCGTGCAGTCGTGCGGTTACCATCGTGCAGTGTAGTACAACTAGCGGTTACGGCGATGTGTGGTGTAGGCAACACGGTAACTGTGTGTTTGTGAGCGAGTGTGGTTGTCTTCAATATTTTCTGCCTCAAGAATAGAAGATCGAACAGTAATTTACGCAGTCCACTGCGCAAGTGCCAAATGATGCGGTGCATTCTGGATATATACACTGGATAACGTGATTTTCATGTGGCCTTTCCAGTGATGAAACGAGGTTGTTGAAATATCTGGCCGACAATTACTTTAAAGCACTCCTGGAGATATAACGATTCTGTTTTCGGCTCAGAAGTAGTGTGTACCAAAACAAAATATTATTGCTTTTTCAATCAGTGTTATTTCGCGATTTTCATGTATCTGCATAAAATTAAACAGAACTGAAATGCTCGACGTCTCACATCCGACATTCCTAACTCTCCGCATCTTCCTAAACGTCCGTGTATGTCCTAACACCAGAAACCCGCATTTTAAAGGTTAAAAACGAGAGTTTGCGAGCATCAGACGCACATTTTTATGCAAAGCTGACGCCAAGTTACTCAAATCGAAAAACATGCATATTTACAATAATATCAAATACGATAATATTGTTATCTCTTCTGATGAAGGCTCAGCAACCGTTGCATCGTTTTCGCACACGAAACGGTGATTACCCGAGAAAGCAAGAACGTAGTATTATTGCCTTCATTTTAACAATGTACACACATATTCAGGCTTGCGATGGTTCCTCAAAACCGAAACTCTCGCTTCTACCCAACCTCGTTGTCACGCCACTTCTGCAAGCAGTCACTAAAATTGCCGGTAAACACACAAAAACGACACCGGTACAATTACCGTGTAGAATATCACCTTATTTAGTAATAACTGTGTCAATAAGCATTACATGTTGCATTTAAGTTAAGAAAGGAAAAAAAAGACATAAAACCTTTTTTCGCCAGAAAAATCTCAATATCAATGTTAAGTCAGGTAACAATGTATTTTTGCCGAATTTTTGCCGAATCTTTAGAAAAGTTCGGCAAAAGTTCGGCTGAGACGAATCCCAAGATTCGGCGCCGAACTTGCGATTCGGCAAAAGTTCGGCCCTTCACTAATTAAAACTAGGGGTGTCGCGAACCGGCCGAGGTTCGAGTTCGACCAGGTTCGACTTTTCGAACTTTTAGTGGAAAATTCGACGAACCTTGTATTGAGGTTCGACTCGTGTGCGCATGCGCGACAGGCTGGCCAGTTGGCTTCGGATTGGATGGTGATGGCTAAGGAACGAATTAAGGGCAGCGTTGATTGGTCATTTCAGTTAATACAGTACAAAAACAAATAAGGTATTAACTTCTTCAGTGATTAGAATTGGTTTCTTTTAATTGCAACTGCTTATAAAATAAAATAATCATTTTCATAAAAAAAAGTTCTCCAAACTTAGACATGCTTGTATCAAGGTCGGGCCACACTGTCCATAAAGTCGAACCGGTCGAATCTGGTGAAAAGGTCGAAGGTTCGTCGAACCGGTTCGACCCAGTCGAACCCCGAAAGTTCGACCTAAAAATCTGGTTCGACAAAAGTTCGCGACACCCCTAATTAAAACGACGGTCGTCGCACAGAGCTTCGCATAAGTCAACGGAACAGTGCTGGAGGGGCCGGCGAACTCCAGAACAAGGCGGCGGTGGCGCCCTCTACTAGCATCCACAGAACGAGTAACCTCTCCGGCCAGCACTCTGGTTACCATGAACATTTAGAAAGCTGTTCTTTCGGTAAAAACAAACGGAAAAAAACTCTTTTTGTAAGAATTCTTATTGGAGATCGGTACAAATAGCAGGCACGTGATGGTTTTTAAAAGTTTTAGTTTACAAGGTTTCGCGGCACAATTAATATTGTTTTTATACAACCACCTCTCACCGACGATTTCGGGTAGCGCGTCCCGACCTGGGTGCACGCCGACTTTTGCGGTACTTCAAGGCACGCCCGCTTAGGTGGTGGGGGTTAGCATATCGGGTTGCGGTCGCTCGTTCGTGTGAAGCGTCTCCCGTTTTGCACGTGCCCAGGGACCTCAATTTATTTGTGGTCCCCGGGGTTCGAAGCCTTCCGCCATGTCGACGCCTACAAAGGCACAGTGTTTTTCATTTAATGTTCCGGCGGACACTCCGGTAGACGCCATCATGGACAGCATTCAAGCCGTCGCCGGCGGGGATGGTCTGTCGTACCTGCAACACCACGGTGGAGCAAGGTTCATGGCCGCGGTCAGCACCATGGCCGCAGCTCAACGACTTGTAGCGCAAGGGTTCTTGTCGCTGGGTAACGTGGAAGTCCCCCTGGAGCCAGTGGGAGCCCACGTTGTGTTTGTCTCCGTGTACCGCCTCCCCCGTACGTGTCGGAGGAGGCACTGGTGCAAGTCCTCGCACAGTACGGCAAGGTGAAGGCGATCAACCACGCCACGTTTCGTGACCGCCCGGACGTCAGGACCGGCACCCGAGTGGTCAAGATGGAGATGTCGAAGCCGGTCCCCAACTTCGTCCACATCCAGGGACACCGGGTGATGGTCGACTACCGTGGTCTGCGACGCGTGTGCAGCCGGTGCGGGCTGGAAGGCCACATCGGACCCGCCTGCAAGACCCCACGTTGCGACAGATGCGGCGTTTTTGGGCATGCGACGGCAGGTTGCACAGCCCCTTGCCAGCGGTGCGGCCATGGCCACGCGACCACGGACTGCGTCCAGCGGAAGTCCTACGCCGCCGCCGCCCAGCAACCCAGGCGCCCCCCGCAGCTAGTTGTCGGCCCCGTCGCCCTCCCAGCCCCCCAGATTTCCGGTGACGACTCGGACCCATCCATCCGCCCGCGGACCCCACCACCTCCCCTGTTGTCTCGGATTCCGACGCCTCGTCGAACGCCGGAGTTTCCGACAGCCAAGCTTCGGGCGTTCCATCGAACGCGGCCGCCCCTACCGACGGCCAAACTTCGGACATTCCGTGGAACGCGGACGCCATCCCCGGCAGCCAAGCGTCGCGCGTTCCATCGAACGCGGACGCCATCCCCGGCAGCCAAGCCTCGCGCGTTCCATCGAACGTGGCCGCAACATCCGACAGCCAAACCTCAGACGCTCCGTCGAATGCGGCCGCCACCCTCGAATCTCACAGCACGGATTCCGACGATCTGAGCGACGATTCCGACCGCCTTTTCATCGCCGAGGAAGGCGACGTGACACCAGGCCAGGGACATCCGCCACCCACGCCAGAGGCTTCGACGACAACGACGTCACGTGAGTCGTCCGCAGAGTCAGCGTCTCCCGACGCCGACATGCCAGACGACCGATCCGATGCCAAGCGCGTTTTCTCGCCTGCTAGCGGCGGCTCGGACGCGTCTCCCGCCTCGTCAGCTAAAAAGAAGCGGCTCGGCGCAGACAATTTGGACTATGCGGAATCACTGGAATTCTAATCGACTGCCTACCATGTTTTTCTTTTTCTCTTTTTTCATGGGCCTACACATTCTGACGTTAAATGTGCAGGGTTTTCGGAATCCGAACAAGCAGCGCGAGGTGATACACTTTGCCCAGTCTAACCACTGCGATCTGCTCTTTTTGCAAGAAACTAATTTTTTTTCTGCCCGGGATGTGACAGAATTTAAGGCCCGTTTTTCGATTCCTTGTTATTTTTCTCTCGCACCGTCTTGCGCGCGTGGTGTTGGCGTTTTAATATTCCGCACTTCGTTTTTGCGAGGAGCTTTTTCACTGTGCGACCCGGATGGTCGCATCCTTGTGTACAGTTTTTTTGTCGGTCACGCCAAGTTTCGGGCTATAAGCGTCTACGCTCCAGTTCGGAACGGCCACACGCCGGCGGCCCCGGTGGATTTTTTTAGAAGCCTTCTGCAGTATGTGCCCGAGGACGGTTTTTTCTTCCTCTGCGGGGACTTCAACTGTGTAACAGACTCCTCTCGAGACGTTCGCGGGCCTGGTCACGGGCGGAATACCTCTGACGCTCAGGGGCTAGTTCGGCTTCTCGGGCTGCACAACCTGCGCGACGCCTGGGTCGAACTACACGGCGCTGCGTACGACTCCACGTGGTCGCGGGGCACGTCGTCGAGCCGGCTGGACCGCGTCTATGTCCAGCAACATTTTGCATCGCGTCTCCTCAGCTGCGAGGTGCTTTCCTTTCCATCAGCTGCGGGCTATGTTTCAGATCATCGCCCGGTTTCAGCGGTTTTTGATGTGTCGGGTTTTTGTACCCACGCGGCGACACGTGGCGTCTAGACATCTCGATACTGCGGGACGAACCGTCCATCTCCAGCTTACGACAATCGATTCGGGCGTCACTGACGGCCGTTCCTTTGTCCCCCGCCCAGTGGGACTCGCTGAAGTCTGACTGCCGGTTTTTCGCGGCGGCAGCTGGGAAGTCGCTTCGGCGCCGGACGACGGAGGCCCTCAATGAGGTTGTCCGTCGCATTCGCATTGTGCAGCGTGGCGGTGTGCGCACCTACTTGATGCTTGAGTACCTCGCGGTTCTTCGCGATCGCCACCAACGTCTGTTGGGCACGTGCTCTCGAAGTGCTGTGGCGCAGCGGCTGCGTGACCAGCCGGTGAAAGACCCGGAGGTGCTCCAGTGCCTCCGTGCCACACGCGCCGGTGGGGACGGGTACTCGTACGTTCCCAATGTATATCTCGCAGACAGTAGCCTTTCGGACGACCCCCGTGAAATTGGCGCGGTGTTCCGAAATTTCTTTTCGTCCCTATTTTGCTCGGACCCCGCCGTAAACACCTCGAATTTCGCCGAACGGGTTCGCCTTTTCTGCGGAGATCTCCCGGCCTGCCCTGATGATCTGGGCTGCTCTCTGTTCCGTCCTACAACACGCGAGGAACTCTTTGACGTCCTCCGGGCTATGAAGGTCGGGTCTGCCCCAGGCCCCGACGGCTTACCAGCCGAATTTTACGTCACTTTTTGGGATGTCCTCGCGAATGCCTTAGTCCAGCTTGTGAACGGCTTTCTGGAAACAGGCGAAGTTCCAGCATCCTTCAGACGAGGTCGCGTCATTCTCCTCCCAAAGGAGGGTGGCTCTTTATCGGATCCTGCGGCTTGGCGACCTATCACTTTGTTAAACGCAGACTATAAGATGGTAGCGTCTCTACTCGTCTCGCGCCTCCGTACGGTCATGCCCCATGTGGTGAGCTCAGTTCAAACGTGTTCGGTGCCTGGGAGAAACATTTTTTCGTCCCTGTCACTCACACGAGACCTCTTCTCGTACGCGAATTTCACCCATCTGTCGGGGGCCTGTGTCTCCCTCGATCAAGCGAAGGCGTTTGATAGGGTTGAGCATAGTTATCTGTTCGAGGTCCTGAGAGCCTTTCGCTTCCCCGAGACTTTCATTTCGTTACTTCAGTCCCTATACAGTGGACTGACTGGTCATTTGCAAGTCAACGGGTGTCTTCTTCCGCCTTTTCCAGTAAGTAGAGGAGTACGACAGGGCTGCCCGTTGTCTCCCTTACTCTACGTTCTTAGTCTCGATCCACTTCTCCGACGTCTTGCATCCTGCTCCCGGATTTGTGGCTTTCCGCTGCCCGGCCGGGACACAGTCGTGGTTAGCGCCTACGCAGACGACGTCAGTTTGTTTGTCCGCAACTCTGACAGTTTTGAGGCTGCTGGACAGCTGTTCTTGGAGTACGGCGCTCTCTCTGGAGCGTGTTTAAACACTACCAAGAGCCAGGCTTTGGAGTTTGGAGGTTCCCCTCCCGCTCTACCTGCGGATATCCAGGTTGTGAACGAGCTCCGAGTTCTCGGCGTGTATTTTGACTCTCGTGGGGTGGCACCCCGTACGTGGGAGGTTGTGGCATCCGCGGTTGAACGTCAGGTCGCTGTTGCAGGGACCTTTACGCTTTCCCTCCGCGACAGAGCTTACCTAGTAAGAGCTGTTTTTTGTGGGCAACTTTTCTATGTGGCTCACATTGCACTTCCCCCTTCTCGGTTCACTAGGCGCGTCACCTCATGTCTCTTCCGGTTTTACTGGAGCAGGGGCACTGAGCTAGTGACAAGGTCGGTGCTCCGCCTTCCTACGTCACTGGGCGGCAGGGGCATGCCCTGCGTCGACACGGTGTGCCGCCTGCTCTCCCTTCGCACTGTTCTAGGGGTGTTAGACAACACGGATCACCCGGCACGGTCCCTGGCTCTTTATTTTCTAGGGCCCTCGCGCCGAGTGCTTGTTCCTCGCGCGTTGGGCAACCTTTACCCGAGCGCAGAAGCAACACCGCCGTTTTACCAAGCGGTGGTGGCTTGCCATGAAGAGTTGAGGCAGGCGTTACCAGACCTCGAAGTGCGCGAAGTGCCACCGGCTCGCGTCGTCGAGGAGCTCTGCGTGACCCGGATCACTCTTGAGCAGAGGGATCGAGCGAACGCCTTTCCGTGGACCTGGTTGGTTTCTCGCCGCCTTCCTGGACCTGTGGAGGATTTTGAGTGGCGTCGGGGCTGGGGTGTCCTTCCAACAAGACAACGACTCCACCGCTGGGGGATTGTTCCCGACCCTAAGTGCCCCAACTGTGGACAGGTCGAAACAAACACACATGTTTTCTCTGATTGTCCCGTTGCGCGCTCGTTTTGGCGACTGGTGCACCATGGCTTCCGGGGTATCGGTATCTGGAACTTTGTGTCGGGCGGTAGGTGCCCCCGCGGGGGCTTCGCCCTGCTCCTGTTGGCAGTCGGCCAACTGGTTCTCTGGCAGAATCGTTGTGCGGCGGTTGGCCAGCAACGACGATCTCGTGCAATGTGGCCCGTCCTCTCTCGACTGCGGGGTACCCTGCTCCGCCACCTAGAATCCGAGCTCTTTTGGTTGGGCGAGGAAGAGTTCCTCAGGCGGTGGTCTTGCCGCTACGTCCGGCTGGTCGGTGGTCGCATTCACTTGCTTTTCGCGCCTCTCGCACAGGTGTGAGAGGCGCGGGGGGGGGGGGGGAGTGGACGTTAGCCAGCCGAACGCTACACCTGGCTGACACTGGCATGTATTAGGTAAAGGAGAGAACCCTCCTCGTGTGTGGTGATGAAATGTAAAGAGCGGCCATGTTTGGTTCGCTAAATTATGTTTGTTCGTTACCTCCGTCCCTGGACCTTTGTAGCGTACATGTTCCTATTGTATACCAGTGTGATTTACGTCTTGCAGTTCACAATGTCAATAAATTTTTCTTAATCTACCGTATATGCTTCGGCGCCCAGATTGCCGATGAAAGCCAAAATAGAGGAGCAGCTCTTAGCGATGTAGAATGCGATACTCCTGAACCAGTTCCAGCGACTGTGTAGTTTCTGTAGTGGCCGAGGCGGGAGAACTGGTGGCGTTGCGATCGCCTGTAGTTAGTTCCCGCCGCACGGATATGTGCAACTTTCTCGGCAAATATTCTATGGCAGTATGATGAGGTTTAGTTACGATGTCTGTAATACTATTTCCGCGATCAGGTTCCCGGAATAATTGCCGAAAGGCTCCCTAACTCTTTTCTAATTGTTCCGAGACAAGCGAAGAATACCCGCCAAACTATGCAACGCAGCAGTGGCATTCAGACTCTGGGAATAAAAGCAAGACATTGTTGCCCCAATCATGGGGAATTGACTACTGTTGCGAGGAGCGCTGCCTCGTCATGCAGTGCAAATGTTGAAAAGATGCATGCGGCAAAAGTTGGCAAAAATGATGTACAGCTGCAGCCCCGTTGTGGCGCGCAACGTCTGCCGAATAGGTTTGAGCAACAGTCAACCAACAATAGTGCCAAGTGTTTCCGCAACAATTCCTCGAAACATCTATCCCAACCTTGCGCAAAACTGTTGTGTCGTACGGTTGGAACACTTTTAGAAAGCAATGTTTGACGACTGCATTCTGGCAGTATAAACGCAATCTGTTTTTGAATCTGACACGGGAACAGTTTGCTGACTGTAGAAACGAACGTTGCGATGACTGTTTGTAAGCTTTGTTTTCCCAAAGCAAAAAAAAGTTACGTTGCCACAACATTTCGGAATCAAAGGGCCCGACGCTACCGCAACATCAGTCGAATAGTAGCAAAACAGCAGTTCTGCACTCTCGCAAATGCAAACGTGACGTTGTTGGCGGAGCTTGTGTTGCGTGATAATGTTTCGCCTACAGCTGCGCTGATCTTTTCCGCAATGTTCAGCAACATCAGGACAGCACACATTTTGCTGGGTAAAAGCAATGCTTCGGTAACTGTTGCGAGCATGAGACAGTCAACGGTTGACCGACACAGTTGCCGCAGTGCTTTAGCAGCGGACACTTCTGCAGTGTTATGACTGTTGCTACAACATTGTTGCGCGACTGCAGTAAAACTGTTTTCATGTTGCGAAACTTTGTTGCGCCGACTGTCTCCACAACATAAATTGTTACCTGGGTATCTAGCGATGATGTAAACATTATTTAGAGTAAAAAAAACACGAAGTTTCACGTTTGTACTTTGGTGTAGCCATCTACTCATTTAGCATTACACGTATGGCCAAAATGTTTGCAAATACGATAACACTTGTTTCGGCAGCCTACCCAGGGGGAGCGCTGAGTTTTGCTGGCAAGGATGAAAGAACGGGAGAACAAATAATTACAATCACAAAATCGAGGTCAAAAGCTTGATGGAGAAGGTCAAGAAAAGCGTGACAATACATAAAATTGGTGGGGTAGATGATTTAACGAGAGACGGAATCTTAAAAATCTGTCAAAAGGGAGGGTGCAGATGCTTCCGGGCTAGATGGCGCGAGCTACCGCCCGATACAAAGGGTGTAACCAATAGAGTCAATCTATTCACCAATCCTATTATAAAAACAAAAAGAAAAAACATTCGTTTGCTGAAAGCGCTTTAATCGTCTTCACAATGCCTCGCAAAAAAAAAAAAAAAAAAGAAACGGCGTTTCACTGAGGTTTAGCGTGTTCGTGGTGCCAATGAGACGTTAAAAAAGAGAGAACAGCGTTTGGCTAGAGAGAGAAGCAAGTTGCGTTTGTTCTGCTGCGACCAAACGGTGAGTGAGAGAACGAGGTTCGTCTAAATTTATTGAGCCGAATACGGCCTTCCACAAAGAAAAATCGAAATGCTAACGGATTTCGACGTAGTCTACAGCGAAGCGTTGCAGAAATGCAGTCCTGCTTTTTAGCGAGTTGTAGTATGTTCCTGGTTGGGTCTAGTCTCTTAATGTACCGAAACAGATTTTAGGAATGTCGGTTGATCTGTAGAATATTGAAGTGAACAGCATTTCATTGGTGACATTTGTAAAAAAATGGAATTGTGATGTGCTTGTGCCTAACTAAAAACAAAATATTAAATTTTTAAGGGAAAAAAGTTGTTTCTATTCTTATTTACTCGAACTAGTGAAATTTGTAAGCGCACGGCTACTAAAGTAAACTTCTCTTTGGAAACCACAATGCCAGTTCGTGAACAGTTAGTAACGTACGTTTTGTTTCTCGCCTAACAACGCTCACAGTGCCACCAGAGTTCCAAGCCTGTCTGGGGCGTTACACGAACAAGGTGAGCATGTTGTAGGAAGAAAACAGGTTCACTCTTAAAAATCCGTCCTCAACGACGTGTGAGAGAGTTGGTTAATCTAAACTTTCCTGGCATAATTATAAAAGCATTTTTTTCTCTTTTCTTTTTTGTTTGTACTCCAGAGCGTTGTTTTAGGTACAAGTCTTTGGGAGCTGTCGGAACAGGTAACAGCTAGACTGCTAGAGGATGCCGTCCTTAGAATTAATGCGAGTATTAAAAAAAAAAAAAACAGAGTGCGAATAGACCTCTCAGCTTCAAAAAGGCCCCGTAGTGTATTTTATTGTGAACCTCAGGATTAGGGAGAAAACGCGGTGGCTCAGAGTTTGTGCAGAAAAAAAAAAAAGAATACTAACTTCTTACGCGCATTTTTGTTTTTCCTCATATGTGCATTACTAATAAATAATCCAATCCCTAATTGATATTTTATGAGAGCTATATTTAATCAGAGCTCTAACAAGACACAATAAGAACATTTATGCAAATTGTACAGTGACGAAATAAATCATCACCTAAACTAAACCACCATTAATTGAGATGGAAGGAGAGAATGTCAATCAATGATAACCAAAAATGACATTATTTGTAAGGTTAATTTGCTCGCTCCCATTGTTCTCGACATGAATTAATACTTCAGAGAGCCCAAGCGAAAAAGAATTAGTTAAGCTCGTCCACTGATCTCTATGTCTATTTGCTGGATCGCGTTTGACCAGCTCCGCCTATGGACCGGAATGCGATCACTGGCGGCCATCTTTAGGTAGAGTTATATCATCTCTAGCCATCATAGTAATATGGCGGACAGCGCAATGGCGGCAGGCTGCCATAAAATAGCCGTGGATCTAGTACACTGTACCGTGGGAGATATTTCGTGCTTGATTGAAGTTGTTCGACGACGCAGATTCTTGAAACCCGGCGTGAACGGTAGCCTCATCTTTGAGGACCCGGCGAAAGTTCTACGAAAGCGCAGCACCGGGGGAAAGCAGCGCAGCTCGCATCGAAAGCAGACTCCGTACCGGCGTCTGCTTTCGATGCTAATTTCGATGCGACTTTCGATGCGAGCTGTACTGCTTTTCCCCGGTGCTGCGATTTCGTGAAACTTTCACCGGGTCCTCAAAGATCGGGCTACCGTTCACGCTGGGTTTCAAAAACATGTTTCGTCAAACAATTTCAATCAAGCACGAAATATCACCCACCCTATTTTGACGGCAGCCTGCCACCACACCTGCCAAAACGCTGTCTGCCATGGATGGATGACAGTGGCTGCAGGAGCTGTACCTTGGCTAGAGGTAATATAACTCTACCTAAAGATGGCCGCCAGCAACGTTACTAGAACTCTCAGTTGGGAAACTCACCGTTGAAACCTGGGGGCGCTGGCGATCCACCGAGACCGAGCTAAATACGACAACAGCGCCACTCTGTATCATTTGTCTTAACTGTGTGTCGCCTTGAGCTTTTGAAAGCAACTTTTTGCGTAAAAACTAACGGAAAAAACTCTTTTTGTGGTAACTTTTATTGGAGTTTAGTAGCAAAATGGGGGCGCGTGTTGTTTTCTAAAATCTTTAGTTCGCAAGGTTTTGCAGTATAATTAATATTTAGTAGGGTACGTTGTTGGGCTAGTTGGTTCATCTTAGTTTAACAAATAAAATAGCGCAAAAAAGACAAGGACAAGAAGTATACAGGACAAGCGCTAACTTTCAACTAGTTTTTACTCAGGAAAAGCAGGCATATATATACACACGACAGGCAAAGCAACACCACATAAAAGTTGACTAATTTTTTGCACGATCATTCAAAAACTGAAACTCATTACTATGAAGAACAATAGAAGTGTCGCTGACACAGGCCGTCCCACTTTTTTTGATGAAGAACGCTTCCAATAGCTTTCGAGCGACAGTCTCTCGGCTTCTACCCAGAATCTTTATCTGCTCGATATAGTTGAAAGTTAGCGCTTGTCCTGTATACTTCTTGTCCTTGACTTTTTTGCGCTATTTTATTTGTTAAAATACTTAATATTGTTTTTATACAACCGTGCCTCAGCGGGGATTTCGAGGTAGTGCGTCCTGAGTTAGGCGCAGTAACCACGGTAGTAATCCGCGGCGCGTCCGCTTAGGAGTCTGGGGGCGTGTACCTCGAAGCCCCTCCACAGTATCTGTTCTGACCCCAAAATGGCCTGTTACAACGAAAATGCTAGTCATGTGCAGTTCCAGGACTGGCCGCTGCGGGTGAAATGGCGGCGCTGGGATCGCCATTAGCTCGGTTCTCGTGAACGGATCGGTGCCACTTTTTCGGAGCAGTCTCTATGGTAGCTTCCCAACTGAGGGGTTCTAGTAACGTTGGCCGCCAGTGACGGCATTCGCAGAGCGGGCAAACGCGATCCAGCAGCTGTCATTGAGATCAGTGAGCTCGTCCCTTTGCCCGGTAGCATTTGCACTACCAAAACTATTTAATTCAAGAAAATCAATTTACTTTGCCCTCTAATTAATTGCAGCAAACATTCATTCAAATATTTTCTTATTTACTTGAAGACGATAAACTAGATTCGATTAAAACCTGAGCTAGACATTTACGTGCAATATTATAAATAAAGCCAGTCACCGCATTTGAATCAAGGATCTTTAAGTGTTTGATGTTCCGTTACAAACATCCAGCTAGGGAGGTTGGTGGTCGAGTGTGTTCGCTAAGCGCTGCTCGGGACACGTAGAGTGAAAGCTCGCACCGCAAAACGCCGAGATCCTCGGTTCAAAGGCAACCCTGCCCATTTCAATATAAATAAGCATCATAATGGCGTGCGGCCGTGTACCACTACCTTGTGATGCCCGTTAAAGATTGCAAGTTACCAGTGGCGCTGGACTGGCAAAATTTCCGTTCTTCGGAGGAAGCACCAGACGACCGTTCGGGTCAAATAACTTTCCGCTGTCTAAGCTAACCCACAACACAATCTACATCAAACTACTTACGTGTTGTTGGAAGCACTCATCCGCTTCTTCCCTCAACTTCGCCTGGATATCGGGATGAAGCGCCAGAAGGTACAGAGTATATGCGATCGTGGACAACGTGGTATCTTGACCGGCGAGAAAGAAGAGAACGCACTGAGCCAAGGCCTCGTCTTCGGTTAGGGCTGCGAGAGGCAAAGAACAATGCTAATGAGCAAATGTGCGCAACATTCATAGCGTTACATCATAATTGTTATGGTTACTGACAAGATGAGAACGGTCCCTTTTAAATGTACGGCCTCCGGCACGCGTTCGTTGCCCTCTGTCATAGCCTCTTCTATACTCACAAAGCGTGGCAGTTCGACGACGGAGCCCTAGAGTGTCCGGTCGCAGGTTTGGAGCGCGAGGATGTAGTAGCACAGAAGCATCAAAGAGCCATTTCTCGGGGAACCTTTACGTCAGCGCAAAGCTTTTGCAGCGGCGAGGACCAGAAATACACTTGTTCGCTCGGGAGAAGTATGTTTTGGCGTCTCGCCTCAGCAGGGCGCAAGTCACGTGGCTCTCCTCTGATTCGTTGTCTGCCGCTCTATCTTTTCCATTTCGCCGGCCGCTTCTTGTGGCGATCTGCCAGGCTTTGTCAGTATATAGGAGGCTATGCCTCTGTCGTGTATCGGCTGCGCGTGCAGGCTCCAAGCTCACGAGACAAGCATTGTTGAAGAGGCTCCCACTGGAAGCGGGACACCCGAAGGTCCTCCTCGCCGTTCTAATCTCGACAGCGACTACAACCATGCTGCCATTATTGTTGGCTCGAGTTAATTATCGAGCCCGTTATTGTTGCCGTGCTGATTAAAAAGCGGTGAAGAATGAATAGGCTGAAGGCACACCCAAGGCGTCGACGTATCAGAGCGCATGTGTCGCGCTTGCAAGCACACGTGGTTCCACGGCATTCGTCCTTCCCAGCAGTCATCATGAAACACGTGGTTAAGCGATAGATGGTCGCTCGGGTGATATAAGTTAAAGCAGAAGGCCCAATAAAAATAAATATTTGAATCATGGAGAGTAGAGAACATACACGGCGCTATAAAAAAATAGTTGTGCTTAAACACCTTTGAAGTTAGTCAGCCACAACTTTGAAGTTAGTCAGTCTGGCGTCTTAGCTGTAGATGAGCAATTTAGACAGTGTGGTACAACTTTTAGCCTGGGGTCTCTAACGCGCACCACGCAGTAGTGATACACGACCGCACGCCGGTACGATGCTCATCCAAATCGAAACGGGCAGGGGTAAGGATTGAACCCAGGATCCCTGGGTTTTGGAGCGCTAGCTTTCGCTCCACGTACTTCGAGCTATGGTGTAATGACAGACTTCGTCACCGATGCCCTCGACCATATTTGGGGGAAATAATGATTTAAGAGGAGCGCAGGGTATGACACACCAACTCATGTTTACAAACAAACCGGAGCGCCCGGAGCGCCCTAGCGGACGCCACCGGCGCCGCGCATGCGCGATGGGGGTGTGGGCAAGAAACTCGCCGTCGCCCATAAACACACCATTGAAATGCGATGTTGTCGGCGTCAGTGTGAGTCCCCCTGCCCTTTTTCGCGTTCGAATTGTTGGTTCTACGTCTTCCTGGCGATGTCTGACTATCTTGAGCGGCGTCAGCGAAATTACCGAGGCTCGTTACACCGCAAAACTTCGCGTGAATAATGTGACATGTGGCGATTCATTCCGCGTGGACGCCGCAGAATGTACGCTAAAGCCTGATTCGCATGATGAGATTTCGCTCGGAATTTTCAGTCGCGACGCCGCTCGGGCTGCAAAAGCGTGAACCGTAGCTGAGATGGTCGACGTCGATACTGAAAATCGCAAGCAGAATCGGACCAACTGAATTAGGCATAACAAGTCGGTGAGGGTCACTGGTAACAATGATCAACATCTCCTTGTATCTACTGTTTTCATCGAGCCTGCTTACCAACCTTCAAATTTAAGTCTTTTGAGGCCTGCACTTACTTCTTATCGCAAGTACCGGGCCAACATTTGGTCTACGGACCGGCGTCGTCTAAGAGAGCAGACGACAAGCAGAAACGTTTGAAAGAGCAGACGACAGTTCGAACAATCAGGCGGCCGTTTGAACTTGAAGACGCACTGAACGTAGTCCGCAGGTGGTCCGCACAACTTGACGGTTTTCTGGCGTTCATGTTGGAACAAAACAAATAAATCTGATGACCACAAGTATCCGTGAATTCAACCCAAAGTGCTTCCCGCCCAAGCAATCGTTGTCCGACGGCGTCTGCTTTTCCCTTTTCACGGCACATATCCAGATTCTCGGACGAACCGAGCACGTGAAAACTGACCTTCAAACCTTTCTCGACACTTTTGGTACGGCCCCAGGCGCGGCGTTTTGACGAGAAGGCAGGTTTTTGTCTGGTTCCTTTCAAAACAACGCAGGAATACACGTCTGGCATGGGGACTTCTGCCCACAGCCCCAGACCGGAAGTGCGACCGACGCGCCACCACCGCGCCGTGACGTCACAGAGATGAGTTCGTGTATATTGGAAAATAAGTAAGATGGTAGTAGGAAAGGAGAGATAAACAAACCGGGGAACACAGACACTGAATGATAAGGTGATAAAATCGGGGAATCGGGAAAACAAACTTAGAAACAAGTTGAAGCAGCTAAGCTAGGTAAATGTTAAAGCACCGGAGAAAACACGGCAGACAGAGCAAGGTTTTGATGCGCGCCCAAGTTCCAACTGATGTCAATTAAAAGAGGTAGCCTGTGAGTTGGACATTGCTCTTGTAGAACAAATACGACAAGCAGACCTTTTACGCCTGCAACGAAAGAAGTGTCCGTCTTAATCTCCGAGTCGAGGTTGAAGAGCTTCTCGTCGGTTGATGATGCATTCTCGGCTGTGGCTGTAACTTTACCATCTTGGGCATCCATCATAAGTTGCAAAAAATCTTCTTGCCGCTACAAAATGCAAGGAAAAAAACATATTTGAAGATTGATATACCCAGCGTGACAAGTACCATGTTGTTAATATCCCCACTTAATAAAAAAACATTGAGCGAAACTGAAATAAAAAAACACTTGCATTCATTGGAAACAATTGTATTCTTTACCCCGCGAATGATTGAAGCAATTATGAAGTAACACACCCATTTGTATAATGTCGAGCATCTGGGGTTATCCCTAACCTGAGGTTACGTTAGAGGAAGCAGAAGAAATTATGTTCTTGGGGTTAAAATACTTTTCAACTTCACAAATTTATTGTTTTGATGGTGTTCAAATAGCGAATATCTCGCTGAACCAGGACCCTTTGGCTATCTATTTTTACGTCCTGATTGATGTAGAAATTTTTGTAGGATCTTTAAGATCCCAGATCCGAAGTTTTGTCGTATCTTGTTTGCATAAAGAATGAAAAGGTCGCACTAGTCACCTTTTATAACCTCAGCCACTTGAAGGTTAAAAAATCCTGTCCACGTCAATTGTTATAGACCAGGGATTGCAGGCTCGCATGAGCCGCATGCGGCTCTTTGCGTGTGGAAGTGCGGCTCGCGGCCTCCCTCCACTACCCCCACCCACACACGCCTCCCTCCAGGTCACACGAGGACTTCCCAAAAAGAGAGATGGAACGGTCTTGTGCTACTGCTGTACCTTATATACAATTAAACTGCTTTTGGCTCTGATAGATTGAAAATAGTTCGAATTTCGTTTATAGCTGTGAAAAGTCCTCCTCCCCTTTTTCTGCTTTTCCCTTCCATGCTGGCTCTTGGAGATTTTCTGTGGTTTTGTTGCAGGCTCTGAGGCCGGGTCAGCCTAGCGACCTTGTTATAGACCAACTCAAAAATAAATGCAAGGAAATCGGCTCATTTCAAAGTCAAAGTCTACAGCTACAATAGTCGGTGACAGGTGAAGAGTTCAGGTGAAGCCCTCCCACCCCTTTCCACATTAGCAGAGCGAAGACTGGGGAGGAGCCAATCTCCTCTCCAGCGTTCGCTCTGCTAATGTGGAAAGGGTGGGAGAGCTTCACCTGAACTCTGAACCTGTCACGGACTAATCTTAGTTTTCTAATGTTCATTAATTCGAGCATTGTGTTTAAGAAGTTGCCTTTTTCATAGGTATTTAAATTCTTTCTCATCAAATTAGAATTCAGAATAAACTAATATTATTTTTATTTTTCCGGCAATACACGGAGTCATGAGAATCATCATTCTAAAATTTCTGTTAGTTTCTGAATACAGTTTAATGCCGCTGCCTTAAGAACACCTCTCATAAATTACCTATCGCTGCGTGGAATACGTGCAATGCGTTTATTTACTGACATCTTGTGTTTTGTTGCGCAAGTTGATCTTTTCTGACGCGATGCAATGTACATTTTACAGAATGTTATCAGCCTGGCATGGGCTCTTTCGTTGATGCGTGTAGATTATTATCGGGGGAACACAAAGGGGCACGCAAGATATCACAGGCAGCTACGCTGATATTGAGTAAGGACTCGCCCAAGAACGCAATATAAAAGAAAAATCAGAACCTACGCGTATATCCGTATAGGTATACTTACGCTTTTATTTTCTTTCCGATTCTCAATAATCTTGAGGCAGATGTTTTTGAAGTAATTCAATAAATCTGAGTTGAAGGCCCTCATTCCCAATAGTTTGAAGATTCCGGGAAACAAAACTGAAACAGAAGGAAGCGCAACCTAGATTTCAAAAACAAATAGCATGAAGTTTTCAGAGGGAGCTCATTATGCCCCTCGTCTTTCCTCCTTCATAGAAGCGGGATATCACGCTGGCTTAAGGCAACAAAGCCTAGAAGATAACGCCATAGTGCTGACATTTTTAGTCACCAGCGAAGGGCCTCGAGTCAAGTATGAGCCGAACGTAGACGCAATTGTAGTGTCCGATCAGCGACCAGCGTTTGGCCTTCACTGATGACGACATCTCTATTAGCACTACGGCTTTGTTATCTAGAAGGTTTTGTTTAGGGACGAAGCCAAACAAAAGTGGCGAAAGAAGATCGAGGTGATGTGGTGAAGGGAATAGTAAACTCATTGTAATAATAATACCAGTGTTGGCGATCACGTGCTACGATCAACAACGTTACCAGTAATGCCTTGCTTTTTTCGGTAACATAGTAACGTACTCATAACATTTTCAAAACAGCAAAGCGTTACTTATATCGAGTCAAGGGTAATAAAGTTACGTTCCCGGTTTCATGTCCTGTCCCAAGACTTGAAAATAATTACATTTAAATGTTCTTTTGCGTTTCTAGGAGCCAAGTAATACGAATTCTTCCACTCATCCCACGTGCCTTCAAAATTTTCCCTCTCGCTCCCCACACAAACACTGCCCCTTTAGAAAAACCCGACGCTCACGCTCTTCGTCCAAGTGTCCAAAAAATGCTGCGGCCGTCAATGGCAGGAAGGGTGGAAAGAAGCCGAAGCCGTCCGAGGTCAACACCTAACCTCTCGACCGGAGAATGATTCGGGTCCATTCCAAAAGACGCCAGCAACATTTTGTTGGCTTATTGTGCGGCTGTGACCTACACCATGACCTAAATACCAAACAAGACCTCTTCCTTCTCTGGTTGTCCCGCGAGAAGAAATGAAAATGGCAATTCTAGTTCACTCTCGTATTTAACTTTTGAAAAAAAGAAAGAAAGAAATGTGGATAGCCAGGGCTAAAGACTAAGACATTACTGAAGACGAAGGAACCCTGTACAAAAGCCATTTGCATCGCAAGCTGTTCTTGTGTTGGATGGCTTCGTCGAGTGCGCTTTCAGCATCATGGTCAAGATTAAGCAAATATTTCATACTGACAGATGTCAAACATGAAAATTTATTTTTAACTGTCTTCTGCGTTTACCAAAACTATGGCGGCTGGAAGGGTAAGTGTAGCGGGCGGGAGCGGAAGGCTGCACAGCTAGAGTTGCGATGAAAACGACTCGTCTGGGGACTGCAGCACCCCTCGCGGTGGAGAAGTGTTTGATAGCAACACACGCGCAGCCCGCAGCGGGTGTGATGGAAAGTCACATAGCTTGTTTATATTTTGACTAATGTTTCTTTAACTACATGAATTGGGCACGTTTCACCCGTTAAATGGATAGTGCGCCTAAATTCTGCAATGAAAATTCTGCGAAAAACGTTATGAGGACCGCTAGGGGCGCTGAAGCCCGCAGATGAGTTAAGCGGTGCCAAACATTTTGAGAGAGCCTACATTACAGAGAGTTTCCAACTGATCGATCGAGGTCACGTGGTGTATGGGGGAGCGTTTGCAATACGAACTGCGAGGAGGTGACGAACGCTTTGGTCGTCTGCGAGCGTCTCAGCCTCTCCGCCTGCTTTCCTCCTCGCCACGCGAAAACGGAACGCATGCGCACTTGCGACCAATGTTCGCCGGTGGCGTCCGCCGTTAAGTTGCCAACGCTCCCCGTGGTTTGAGATGGACTCTCTTCACAATCTAGGCTCTCTCAAATGTTTCATCGCGTATCGCGCCAACACCAGCGTAGATAAGCACCAGTACACGGAAGTGTCAAATCATTTGCATGAATGCAACAATTGTGTTCCTTTGTGAGATTTGACCTGTGTGGTGTTTGTGAAGGATGATCGTAAACGTTTGGTCAAAAATTCATCGTGAAACTCAAAGATTGAAAGGCTGTGAACAAGCTATCCATGAGATCAGACCCGGATTTAAGAAGGTCTCTGCAAGTTTGACTTCAAGGCTGTGCCTTTGGTTGTCCTTGTACTCCTTGATTTCATTGTTAGTCCCAGTTGGGGAAGAATCTGAAAGATTGTCGTTATCTTTGTCACTGGGTAATAAGATGCATTTTTATCTTATTTGAGGAAAAATAATGGCTGTACCCTACTGTTTACGTTGCGTTCCTTTCTTGTTATTCGTGCTCGAAATATTTTTAAGCAGTCTCTTGTCGAATAAGTTTACTGTCATGTTTGAGACACTGTGTTTGGTGTCCTTATTTTGACCCAGTCTCAGTGTTCTTTGAAATTATACTGAATTCATTCCAACTTCCATTTTGTTCGCAGTACTAAGGAGACTGCGGGCCTGAATATTCATTATTATTGTAATTGAGAAGTCGTAGTAAGTCCTTTACTACTTACAGAGCAAAATTAGTGGCAGCGTTACTTTGCCTGAAAAAGCCTGCCTAGCTTTCATGACAAACTCGTTGGTCTCATCACTGTGCGAGTCAAGTTGGGTGGCGAATGCGCACCTGGCAATCACATCGAGAGTGTAGCTTCCATAAAATCTGAAAATAAACAAACGTAGAGAATAAAAGGTAACCAGCGGAATGTAGTTCCTGCACTGATAAGCTTTGTTTCTTAAATTTGTCGTAAGCGATTATGCAATCTAACAAACAATTATCCGGGCTCATTTATAAGATATGTGTATAGCACAAAACGCTTCTTACTTCAAAGGTCTCCAATGGAGATAACAACTCAGGACTCGCTCTTGAATACGCCCCTCAACTAAATTTCTTATAGATACCATCAACCAAAAGGTGTATTTGGAATCTCCCAGCTAAGTTCTTTTGAACAAATATTATTCAGTGCCTATGTGTAATTTTTTAAACGAAAAGCCCTTTAATGTATCTAAAAGGATAGACACAATTTTCCCACAATTTAAGTATTCAAGTAGCTTGCTGAAAAACAATATCACATTACTGCCCCTTCTGATATTTTACCGCTCTGGCGCTGATTACTTATCACTGCTCATGGGTATGTTCATATCACAAATATTTAGGATATTTTTATCAAAATGGCATAGTGTAAATATCAGCCTAGTAACCGCTACAGGTAATCGGACACACAAGTTCTTACATTCCCAAACCAAGAGGCGAGACAAAAGCTCCTCAGTTAAATGTCTAATAAAACGTCAATGCTGCCGGTGTTATTTCGTACACATACCAAAATGTACCCCCTCTCCGCAATCAGCTGTGGTAAGAGCTGATCTGGCGATTCGACTAGACACGTTTTCGGTAAAGAAAGTTTCTCAGTAAAACTACAAATAACCCGGGCGATACTTTAGAAGCTTTCGCTGATATTAACAACGGACAACCTTCTTCTGTATAGTAGCGCACTTTTCTAATGCTTCGAGATTTTATGCAAGCGAATAATTAAGGTCCACAAATATTTTAATGTTCAATTTTGGTCAACATGAACTCCGCCCAACTATTCAAATATGGATTGATCTGCATTGCAGACCATGGTTGGTTGTTTATTGGCACAAACAAAGGCTTTATGATGGTAATGATGATGATAATGATGATAATTTTCATGACAGCTAATATTATGACCTTCACTATGCCCCCCCCCCCATGCGATATTTATGAAAGCTCAGTGTTAGTTTCCTTCCATTTTCTAACTTACCTAGTCCCGTCAGTGAGATTTGTCTCACAAGCAGAAAACTGTCCCATAAGTGAGTCATTCAAAGCGGGGTGAGCAACAGAATCACAGCTTACTAAATAGAAAATTACCTAAACGTTACCAACCTAAGTTTTTAGTCCCTGTATTTATTTTTGCATGATGACCGCGTTAGCCAGCTGTTGTGGGTGAACGGAATTTCTTTGCCATCTTTTTGGATAAACCAGCATTATTCACGTAACCTCGAACGCTGACAATTTATTACGCCTTCTTAGATGTAATCCACCACTGTATTCTAAATAAAATAGGAAAAAGGAAAGAACAAGAATGAAGATTTGAACTCACCGTTTAATGTCGAGTTCTCCTCAATTTCGGCAGTTTTCTTCAAGTGCTCCGCTGTTTTCCTGGCACAGTCCGAGATCAAGGAATTCATCTGTAGCAAACAATGTTGCTTTGTGAATTCTACGCAATATATTTCTTTCCTAGACCTCTTAAAATTTTGATTTCTTGGATTAAAATTTTAGCATTGATAGAGCTCGTGCGAAAGTGATGTGAATAGGACAAATATAATATGAAAATTAAGTACTACATATTTATACTCGCACTTGTCTATATCTAAGTTCACGGAATGTACCTCCAAGTAAAAAGCATTGGTGCAAGAAACAATTATTTGTGATAGTTTCTAAAACAAACTCCTTGAAGAGGGTGTCAGTGCCGCAAACACCCATCGAAAGTGAACGGTGTTCTAATTTCAACGTAGCACATTTTCCAGTCTTTTCTTCTTTTACACCCTTGGACGACGAAGGAGGTTCCATGCAACAACGCCCTATTTTACAATAAAAAATGGTGTAACACTATAAATAAAGATGCTGAAAGTGCGTAGCTATGGCTGTGCAAGAAGGACACTTTACACCCTCTTAACGGTGCAGAACGGTTTCGTGTTAAGTATCAAAAAGAAGTAGCGAACAATGTATGCCACGATTCATGTGTATATTTTTGTATGCAGTGTATTTACTGTGACAACATTTTTAATTATTATTATTTGAAATACGCAGTCCTATACATTTATAAGACTTGATAACAACTGAACCTAAAAGGGGGTGAAGTTTTTTTTATATTTATAGAGGGCAGAGACAGAGACACTTGAGCCCTAAAGCATACCATATAACCGTACACAAACCTTGCGCAGCTTTCCCGTAGAAAACGCCGGGCTTACTGCCGGTCGGATCCTCCTCCACCTTTCTACAGGGGTGATGAGCATCATGTTGTCCAGAATGGGATCGAAGAGGTTAATCACCTGCGCAGCAGAATTACTTTCACACTCTCTCCACCTTGTACCAGAGCAAAGCAAAGCCAAGTGCGAAACCCACACTTTGACTGCGCCTGCCTTACACACGCGTTTGTGTGCATGCGTTATTCAAGGAAACATTGACATCGCTTGTAGTGTTGTCTGGAAGCGTTGGCATGACTCGTTCGTTTAGATTTGAATCAGGACTATTGTACTGACCTGCCGTCGCGGTAAACGCTACTGCGTGATAAAGTTTCCAAGTTCACTGTCTTATTATACCGACTAATTTACCCGGCGACTGCAGGGATACCAGGCACCATTTAAGGCAGGCTGTCTAAATTTTTATATAACAAATTTCACTATGGAGTATTGGATCACGCAACAATTCCTCTCCCGTCCCCCTGAAATAATAGTTCGGTAGAGGTTGGTGCACCTGTAGTGCAGCGTACAGTCCCTGCCAATATAAAATACACACATCACTTTGATGGGAGCGAAACTTGACAACGCAACCAAACTGAACCAGCGTGCAGCAACGAAGCGCCTTCCCTTCCCTCGGAGCTACGTGAAATCGCCCAAAGCGCGGGGAGCCACACCGTCTTGGCAACGCGCTCCTATTGGGTCTTTTATATTTGTAGAGACTGTACATGTTATACCCTCGTTTCTTACTCGGTTTAACAATACAGTTTCTACAGCAGTTAGTTGCGCACTCCAGGAAGGTATTTTTAAATTTTAAGATCGCTTTTGTTGGGCCTTCGTACTCATTACCTTTTTCGGGCGAGTTTCACACTTCCATGTACGATTGGCCGAGTAGCTATGTGGGGCTACGTATCATTTAAGTGCAACAAAAATACTTCTAAACTTTAGTTATAGCATTTAGATATGCCAATATTTGTACTTCATAGATATCACAAACTAAATCTCTTCAAATTAACTTTTGACATAAAAGTCAACATGTGTAGTAAGGTCAGACGTGCGAAAAATTAAGTTAAGCGCAACAACTATAACAATATTAGAACAGGTGGAGGCTATTCGCTGGTAAAATTCAAGTGTAGCGCCTATTAAGCAAGAGATCGTCCGATTTCTTGCTCTCGGAATATTTCAAAACATCTAGACACGGGCCAAGACGCTGCGGTGGGCTCCGCGCCATGTCGCCCAGTCACATCGGGGGGAGGGGAGGGGGGGGGGGGGCGGGGTTTTTTGTTATACTTCTCCTTGGAATATTCGGAATCGCCTGAACTCCATCATCCTACGCCGTGACACCAATCTTCCATAAACTCTCAGAAATAGGGGGTTTAGGGGGCACACCACTTATCCCATATGTAACACCCCAAAAGTACATTTCGACGTTCAGTCCCATGACGTGGAGCCGGTGATACCAACTTCTACGAGCGGCTTGATAACTGTTGGATATAACGTACTGAATAGCTAATGTGCGTATCAAAGACTACAAAAAAACACTGAGGTTTTGCAGCATGACCAAAAACCCCTTGATTGTCTTACTGTAGCATTTAATGCGTACATTAGCTATTTTCATAAGTTGTATCGCTCGACGATCAAGCCGCTCGTGAAAGTTGGTATCGTCGGTTCGACGTCGGTAAACTAAAAGATCGAATTGATCCTTTTTTTTTTTTTTGGAGGGGGGGTGTTACATATGGGACAAGGATTATGCGCACCCCCATACACACCCTATTTCTAAGTGTGTATCAACAATGGCCTGTCGGCTTTCTACAGCAAGCATCAGCCTGGGACCTGGTGTTGGTGGACTACGGGTGCGCGCATAGCCACCGCATCAGGCTACGATCGGCAACGGCGTTCCCGCCGAGGCCAGACTACCAATTTTGCCGACAGCATACTCTCAGCGATCCACCTTTTAATCCTCTTTCGGTTTCCTGCCTTCAGGTAAGCTGGGAATGCTCATCTATGCGCAGTAATTGCTTTGGCCTTATTGTCGTGCCGAGCCCCCAGGTGATGCTCTTCACTGCCAAACAATGTTCTGCGAAACTGATATCCGCTGTAATGCTTGGTGGTGATGTTGAGCTAAACCCTGGCCCCACACTTGAGAAGGAGGTGGACATAATTCTTGAGGAACAAAAAGAGCAAACTAGAGTATTAAGCGATATCAAACGTGACCAACGTTTTCTACAAAAATGTGTAAACGAAAATACCCAACGCATGAAGAAACATCAAAACACGAATGGGACATTTTAAGTCCATTCAACAAAATTTCGCAAAAAAAAATAACTGCATAACCTGGGGACCAAAGTATAACACTTTTAATCGCTACTTCATGGCATTAAGGAAACCCGGACTACTGTCAGAGACCTCAACAAGGCTCTTGCTTACGAGCCTTAAAATGAACGACCTTGAAAACCAGTCTAGACGAAACAACCTGCTCATTTTGACTAATAAAGAAGCAAATTAAACGGCCGCTGACCTGTTACCTTTGATTGAAACGACTGTGCTTGATGAAGTAGAGGTTAAACCAAAGACTATCTAACGCGTTTATGCAGTTAATTACAACAAGACCACATCTCGACCAGTCGTCTTGAAACTATACGAATCCAAAGAAAAAATTGCAATTCTCTATTACTAAAATACCTAAAGGGAAGCAAGCTATCAGTAAGCCAAGACTTTATTAAGCGCGTCGAGATTATAAGAAAGGAAACTATGAGAAATTTTCAAGAAGAACGGAGTTTCGGTGCTAAAGTTCTCTTGGTCCACGGCAAATTATCGCTTGATGACCAACTGCTTTTGTGGAAAATTAATAAAAAAGGCGGACTCAACTAAGAGGTCCGCCACTTTAAAATGCCTGGTGGCGAAAATCAATACTAAAATTCTAAGTTCCAATATCATAATATTGCACTTTCTAAGTTCTTAAGGACCGCACCTGGGAAGTTTTGGCGCCATATTTTTCCAAAACGTAGTACTCCGAAATAATTTCTAATCAACAGCGTTCTTACTCAGAATAGCAAGATGATAGCAAATATTATAGCTCAGTTGTTTCGATTAATAACGGGTAATTCCTAGTTATTTTTTGTGTCCGAATATCGACTCTTCCGCGACTTCGTGATTTCAGAAGGTGTTCTCAATTTACTGGTTAATTTATAGTGTAAAAAATCGTCAAGGCCCCGATACGTTACTGAATCCGTTTCTTAAAAGATAAGCACCATGTATAGCAAAATACATATGTATACGTTTTTAAAAATCACTGACTGATGCGGATATGCCAAATGACTGGAAACTTGCTAAAATCCAACCAGTCCAAAAGGGGTAAAAAAAAAACAAGAACAAGCTGTCAGAATACAGTCCAATTTCAATAACTTCTCAGTGCTGCAAAATTCTTGAACATATAATATGCTAAACAAATTACTACCTTCCCACAAAAGCACAAAATGTTGAGTCCCCACCAGCACGGGTTTGAAAGGAGATATTCTACTACAACCCATTACAATAAACAAGTTGATGTTATATTCCTAGATCTGGCAAAGGTTTTCAATACCGTCTCACACAGGAGTTTGCTATACAAACCTAATGCTATCTTTGAAAAATGACAAACTTCTAAATTGGCGGAACGCGTATCTACCAGAAAACAATTACCTTCTTTTGGAGGAGAATTGTTGTCTATTAGTATTCTAGGAACAACGTCCCATAACACAGATAGCTGAGCGTTACCATTGCAAACAGTATGTCATGGGTGGGACTCGCATAACCCCTCTATTGCATCAAAAGTTACTAACAAATTCTGGCGTCTAAAGCGTTCACTCAATATTTTCCACGCCTGAAGTTAAACTACCTGCTTATAAAGCATTATGACGGCCCACATTGGAATATGCAAACGTCATCTGGGACCCCAATGACTGTTAATATACAGAGATTGGAACGACTCAAAGGAAATCTCTACGATTTTTTTTGACAAATTAGCTCGATATGATTCACCGTTGGTATTAATAAAAACAAACTAATTTAACACATCGTAGTTACCGCGCAAAAAATATATATTAAAATGCTCTACCTAATCATCACGAGTGACCTTCATATCAATACAGATGACCTAATTAGCTTTTCTACTAGAAACGGCACTAGGGCCTCCCACACAAGAACGATATATAACTCCCAGATTTGAACTGACTGCTCCAAATATTCATTTTCTCCACGAAACATATCTCACTGGAATAACCTTTGTACCAGCATCATTCACGCCGTCTAACTTGACACTTTCCTGCACTAGCTGAACGTCTCTTCGTGAACAGTTCGTTCTTTGTTCTCCTACTATATGTATTTTTTGTTTGTTTTATCAGCGATCTTTGTTTTTCTCCTCCCACTGGACCCCTGTCGGAATGCATATTGTTAACGCGCAGGCGATTCACACCCTAGCAACGGCGCTCACGCCGGATTGGCTGGCTCGTGGAGATTAGACGCTGCCCCCGTCAACATAGGCAGCGGTTACAACAAGGTTCCCAAGCGGTAGCGTAGCTTAGTGGTAAGATGTCTTCATACGCAGCGGACCCGGGTTCAATCCACAGTGTGGGCTTACTTTTCTTATTTGTTTTCTCAAACAGTTTGTTTTATCGAGGCATTTGGCAATATTTACGACATTTCCTTTTACGATCAACACTGAAAAAGAAACTAATGTTGTCGCCGAAATTTCGGTGAACTGTCCCGACAACTAAAAAAATGCTGTAATAAATTTAAAAAACATATAAATTAAGTTAATGTTACTCTCCACAGTTTTATAAAATCATCCCCCGATACGTCTTGAAGGTACTTGTCTCCGGCAAAATAAAAATAAAACGGCATTTCTAGATTTGTTGTTGATGATAAAATCGTCAACGGTTTAGACAAAATTTGCTCGTTGTTTAATAGTTATTTTCAGTCTGTTTTACCCTTGATAATGGGATCATTCCGAATTACCAACAAACCCTCTCCGAAATTCAGTGCCATATCTGGTGCTTGAAATAGCAGTTTAACTTGTTGTACTAATGGCGGCAATAAACCTCTAGGCTGCAGTATTTTGTCGGGCACCATCACTTTCGCAAGTCAGCGGCAAACGAGAATATGTTCACTGTACAGTTCTTTCTCAATCTTTCTGTGTCAATAACCACAAAGATGCAACAGGTCAGAACGAAGCGCCAACCCACACAGACGCCTTGATAAAGTTCTATACATCAAGGGGCTTTGAAACATATTGTGTTCTGCTAACAGACTGACTGGTACCGAGTTAGAAATCAACACTTACGCAGCTCTTGAATTAAATTCCTGCTTCGCGTCATGCTAACGCCTCGAATGTGCAGGCTTCGAATCATCAACGTAGGAGCATCTTCAACTTCTTCCCTCATCAGTAAACAAAAGGCCGCCATCAGTACGACATATATGCCATTTTTCAGATGATGATAGTGATCAAAGTGGCCAGACTGAATTTTGGAAAGGGACTATTGCACACACCACCATTTGCAGGTATTCATAACATTGGATTGATCAATATTACATTTTTTATTTGCTTATAAACTTAGATATTAAAACTTCGCCTTTCACTAATGGAGTCCCAACCATTTTCATAAAAAGTATGCAGAATTGTGTTTTCTTAACTAAGCCAATATGTGTAAAAATGCACTATCTTCTGTGAGTCTTTCACGTGACTGCAAGTCCTAGAAAAATAGTTCCATAACGAAACTCGGGAAAAAACATATATGCAGAACTATCGTTCAATCTCACGGAGAAGCACAAGTTGTAAAATCCTTGTACACGTTATCGTTAAATATATAACCTTTGTTGAGGAAAATAACATTTTAGCTATATGGTTTTAGGCGAGGTTTCTCAACAGTCACACCAGTAATTGAAGCAACCCACGACCTAGGTTCATACCTCGACAAAGGCGGACATATAGATGTGGTGTTCTTGGATTTTCCAAAGGCATTTATCCTAGTTCCCACCCAAAGCCACATCATAAACTTAAATATATTCTTAACAATGATCAACTCCTGACATTGCTTGAAGCTTATCTGATTGGTAAAGAGCAGTTTGTACAGTTGAGTAGTACAACGTCAGACAACTTATCCGTTATATCAGAAGTGCCCGATGGGTCTGTTCTTACGCAGGTATACTCATCATTTATATGGTATCACTGACATGAACGGAGGATTTCAACCTGGTTTTAAAATTAAACATTTTGCCGATGATACAATTATATATTAAGAAATACAAACACCCGATGATCAGAAGGCATTGAATGAACATTTACAGAAATTTACAAGCTGGTGTGACAAAAACAAAAAAAACTGTGTACGTGAACCACAATAAACGAACCAGCGCAGTTTATCTAAAGCGTTGGACGATGCCTTTAAAAAGTGTACAAGGAGTACAAACGCGTTCATTTGAAATCTAATCTGAACTCGAATGCATATATCGAAAATGTCTCCAATAAAGCGCGAAGACTTAGACTGAAGTTAGAATTTGCTGGTCCGGAGCTCAAATGAACAGCATATAAATCACTGATATTATCAACAATTGAATATGCAATAAGTATTTTTTTAGCATTTTATACTTCAGTCTGTTTGTACTTCCAAAATGTCTACGAACCTGTTCTGGCCCCACGGCATGCAGTATGTTAAAACAAAAAAAATAATAATTACCAATGAACATAAGCAGGAGATAACGGCATGGCAAGGAATGAGAAGAATATTCAATGGAGCACCACTTTTGTATGATGAAAAAAATGTGCAGTATTTACCTGGAGTCATGCCTAGAACCAATCGATCCGGGTCTATCCTTCTCTTAACTGCCGCGGAACAAGCCACACCTTTACATTGACGCCACAATTCGACACTATGTCATTCCTTTCCTCATTTGGCAATTATTCGTCTATCGTGGCAATACTATGTACAACTTTCTCAGCGTGAGGAGACCTAGGTTAGTTGAGCCTTCAATAATCGCACTCAACTTCATGTAGAAGTAACTGTAATTGTGTCGTATGCACGCTTTCGCACCGGGAAGTTACCATAAAAGCCCGTAAGGGCGTCCTCCCCCGAGAAATCGCCCATCCCGTTTGTCTAACTAAATATCCCTAACATAGAAATTCTGAAACATCGTACCCTCGATTTCCGTCAGACATCCCGCGATGTCCGGCGGGAATCACATAAAGAACGCGATCTGTGGTACCAGTAAGTGTGATAAGCGGTTTCGCAGCGGGTTCCCGCGTTTTCGTCCGCGAACTGTGCGCACAATATCGGTTTTCTTGACGTAAGAATTCGTAGCGAGTTCCCGCGTTTTTCGTCCGCGAAATGCTCGCGCGCGATATCGGTTCCCGTGGCACTTACGTTTAACTGGTTTCCGCGTGTTTATCGTACCGTGAAATACGAATCTGCTGCATCCTGATTCAGCGGTAACCTTTTCCCGTGACACAGGAGTTCGTAGCGAATTCCCGAGTGTTTATCACGTTGCGAAACACAAATTCGCCGTGTCCGCGCGATCTGCGGTATCAGTTCCCGTGTCACGTAGTTTGTAGAGGGTGCCCCTTGTGTTTCTCATTAATATTTGATAAAGTTTTGCTCTTCAATCCGCAAAGATAGCTCACCTCATGTTTTTCACCATTTATCTCTTCATTTGCGGTGGGCGCCCTTAAGGGATCTTACGGTAATAAAAATAATAATAAAAAAGAAGAATACATTTTATTCTCATCATAAACACGTTGCATATGCAGTCAGCTCCAGTGGTAATCTGATGTCTCCGCTGTAAATCAGAAATTTGGCCAGTGCAGTAGATCACCGCTAGCCTGAGGTCTTTACCCTGCTCACGCTGTTGTATCACATGACCGCACGAGGGTACGATGCTAATTCCTTTTGAAACGAGCACTGGTGAGGATAGAGCCCAGGATCCCTGTGTTCTTCAGCACGAGCTTTCGCTCCAGGTGCTCCGAGTTGCGGTGTGCTCAAACATTCGATCACCCCTTGTCGAAGTCAAACTTCGCAGATTTCACTCACCCTTCTATTTGGCAAGGAAGGAAAGTCTTTGACGAGAACGAGCTTCACCAATTCCGGATCGGCTACGAAGAGCACGGGTTTCCCGCCTTCATAGACGCTGCGAGTAAGGAGAAAGTTAAAGGAAATCAATATTAGGTCTTAGCAACAAGAAATACAGAAAAATATGCATGGAGACTCACCCAAACACTTTCCCGAATTCAGTGTACCTGTCCTGGTCCATGCGATGACAAGGCTGGAATAAGGGAATAAACAACAGATTAATGTCGTGACTTCCAATGTTGTAATTCGAGATTCGCATGCATGTTTGTTATAACTGTGTGAAGCTCTATGGGACTTTTGTACTGCGAAAATTTTTTGGACAGTTATACGGTACCCTATACGAATAATGAAATTACTTTTAATAAATAACTTTTTAGAGTAATTTGGTAATTTATTGATTTTATTAGGTAGTTATCACAAAGGTAACTTAATTATTCGCAATGACTGTGTTACCCATTACAAATAATCCCCCTCCCTCCTATCGGTTTCCGGGTTTACTACTACTTAGTCAACGCATTTTACGCTAAAAATGAAGCTATATGTCTTCTTTATGAGCTTCTACGCATTGGCAAAAATAAAGAAAAATAAGACGTTTGTTACTGAACTGTACGAGAGGAGGCTACTCTTCGTATGTACAGTTTACAGACTGGTTTGTTGTGACTAAAGCTGGGACTGTTCTCTACAAATGCCTGCCACTGCAATGTGTCATTGTTAATGTAGCATGTGCGTTTTAAGTAACGGTTCAAAGAGTTCACCCTCCTTATTAAAAAGTTTAAATCCGGCACAAACCGCTTACCTCTACACTCTGGTGCGCGCAAGGTAAGCAAAAACTAGGTTATGCCGAGATTAATGTGCGACAACAAAATAAGCCCTTTGTCTATTTCAAGCAAAGCAGTCAATATGCCAAAAGAATTGAGAAAATTAGCAATCCGGTGGTTCTAACCCACAAAGGGAACTCTACGAAAGGTAGGTTTTCAAACCGACAGAAAAACTTTGAATAAATCTTGTGTTCGCAATACTGGAAGTTTCGTTAAAGCTTTCTTTTACGATGCTGCAAGGAATAAGGTCATGAAGCTTCTGATGTAATTGTAAAAGTAATGATTGCTTTTCAAATAACGGTCGATTACTTCTTCTTTCAAGCAATCTAACTTAATACCTTTTAACCAAGAGTAATAGTAATTGTAATCGATTAATTTTGAGAGTAACGTGTACAAGACAGTTTTAAGCGTAGAAACTAAATTCTATTAAATATGTTGGCGATGAAACAATGCTTCTACCACTCTTAAGTTTACGACGCAACAAGCTACCGTACAAAAAGAGAATCCAAGTGTTATGGATGCGCCTAAAATCATCAAATGCACGAAGCATATATTTTAGAGGTGCAACTTCTATTGAGATAAATTATAATTTAAAAATTTCTCTTTTGTTATAAAATACAAGCGACTACATAGAGGGCAATGTGTCTTCCTATAGTACGTAATTATTTATTCTTGTAATATGGCTCTCACTGTTACTTTTTATTAGGGATTAAGAAAAGACACCTAATATCGATTTACTGTGTTGAGCAGAACGGCTAAAAACATCAAAGGCTTGAAGACCTCAAACTCACGCATCAGGGATCCATGACTAGAAGAATCTATATTAGTAATTTTGCTCCGAACCATATAAAAGAAAAATTCAGAGTGGTGCTGATGTTATACAAATTACCCTTGATACTGCTCACGAACGCATTCGCTAAGGAGGCACAGTCATGCTGTCGGATTGCTAATACATTAAAATTGCAATACCTGCAATTTAAGCAATATATTACTTTTAAAATATTTGCGTCGTTTCGTTCAGAGTTAAGCACCCTGGTCGGGGTGGCTATTTGAATTTTTCTCAATTGCAAATATATATATAATAGACCCATGTATGGGAAAAACAAAACTGCTTGAGAAAAATTTTAAAAAGTGTTTTCTTTTTACGTAGAAATATAAGGTGAAAATCCAATTTTGTATGTTTGATTTTTGTACGAAGTTCTGTTACCTGTATTGTAAGCTGATAATATAAAAATATTTATAAATATTGTTTCGTGTATATCAATTGTATGCCGAGTATTTTCTCGTGATACACTTGACAAATAACCAAATTCTTTTGCCAAGATAAAAAATGCCAAACATTTACCTTTGACGTTCGGGTGACATAGTTAGAGCCATGTACCTCCATAATTTCTTTAATTAGCGCTTAGAAAATACTGTCCTCGCGTGGTCCTATTTGTGGTCTATAGGCTGATAGTACTTTTTATTTATATTCGCGTATTATTTTATATTAATTTTCCAGCTTCATAAATATCTAAATTTGGTCATATTTTAAGGTTGCTGTATTTAAAAAGAGCATGTTTTTATTTTCTTTATAATTTATCTAATATTCCCAGACGTGTTGCTTTTCTTGTGGCATGATCCGAATTCTCCCGTTTGTCTTGTAGTATTTTCGCATGAAGACGTAAAACTCACGTCAGCACACCCGAATCCGCAAGACGGTGGTTTCCGCAAGTTGGTTTCGGTGCAAGGTTTATATATTTTAGTTTTTAGCCTGAGAGACTGCAAGTTAGTTCCGATTCAATGATAGGAGTCGTTTTAAGGGAATATTATTATTCGACTCAATTAAAGATTTATATTATTGTAATAAAACGCACTGAACATTTGTTTTGAATGCTAGTATCAGAAAGCAAAGCCGAGGTTTTTAAGTGTTATTCTGCGATTTCGGGGTTTCTTTTCGAGTAAATTCGGAGAATGTTTATAGGAGTTTAGTTTCTAAAACAAATACGGAATTTTTCGGAGCTTTCTTTTATGGTACACGAAAATTCTGAGTTTTCGGCTTTTATCTGAAGCGAATAAAAGTCATAAAAACAGCAGGCAAATTTTGACCAGCAGTTTTTCATGCATGAGGCCATATTCGACTGTTTCCGTAGAGATGTGATGACGCGTTTCGCTGACATGGGGCCAAAATACATTTTTAGTGGAGCTTACGCACAAACGTTAGAGCAAAAGAGAAGAAAAGTGCCAAGGTTGTTCGCAAAATATAAAAACAAACAATGGAGTTTATAGAACTGGCAATCTCGAAAATCTGAGTTTTTCGAATAAATCCAAATCGCAAAAGTTTTTACCGGCAAGTGTTTTTCGGAATTCAATGGATTAATCCGAAAACGCAGAGCCCCAGTTATAAGAAGTGTAAAAGCCAATTGAATGCATAACCGGGCATACAGACATATCAGAAGTTTGTTCTGCCTTTGTACGCTTGTGGGTCCCATAATTAAATCTAGGGTCGGAGGCAAGAATGGTTTATTAAGAACGCTAGGAACAAAAATTAATCAATAAGAACTGAAAATTATAAACTAGATATGTCAAAAAGGCTAATTATAATAAGTATTTACATGAGACAAGCACACTATTTTATGGACCACGCGCTGTTTATTTGAAATAATTTAAATAAAATTAAATATGCTGGTTACACACTTCAGAACGCACTTTTCACTGTCCACGTGAAGCACAATAAGGTGTGCATACTGGTTAATCAAGTTCACGAACAATGAATTATTTACCAGACAACGATTGCAGTAACTTATTCACTCACTTCTTTTCTTTCTTGCACGAATAGTCACGCCGGGCTGAAGGATGAGACAAACACTGCAAGCTAATGTCACCTCAGGTTTTTGACCAGGCACTTGAATTTTGAGCCAAACACGAGAAGAGCGTATCCTTTGTGAGCACTTAGGATGCCCACTGTTCTTTCTTGTGTTGCCTGAATGTCTCAACGTCTTCTTTTTGGAAGTTCCAATGGACGACGTTCCTTGCTTGTTTCTAGATTTCTTCGACAAAGCCCTGCGATATCCTTATTAAGGTCTCGTCTTAGTAATGAAAATTTTGCACTGAGGAGAGGTGCTTGAGTAAGCCACCAACTCCGTCGCATGAGTTCTTGTCATGGCCACATGCCGAGAACGGGTGGTGCGCGAAAGCACCCCATGTCCAAAAACACCGTGTCAAATGCCCCACGGCAAACACCCCGCCCTCTTTGCCCCGTTTTCAAAAGCCTGAGTTTTAGAAGCCCATGACGCGAATCCCCCGTGTCAGGTGGCCGGGTCCTCATTCTGGATGGCGGAGCATTCTGCTTCTAACTGAGAGACAGTAAGTGTGCACGCGACCTTATGAAACGTAATCATTCCGTGCCAGGAACTCAAGTAAGAGATAATTGGATGGAACTTCCCGTTCTTCAGGCGTGAGCTAGCATTTTCACGTCTTGCGACGTTAGAAGCGAGAAGAAGTAGAAAATAATGGTCCCATGGCAAAACATTTGAAGTGACAACTTCTAACAATAAGTATTGAACCAAAGCTTTCGTTTCACTTTACCAGAGCCGCTGTGCTTGAAGTCGAAGAGCTGGTATTGGTTTTTAAAGTGATATGCAGCTCCATCAAAAACATAGGTGACGCTTGAATAAAGCGGAACGTTGTCTTCCAGCCATTCTTCCATCCTTCGAATTGCCAGCAGTGCGTGCGATGAGTCGTGGCAGAGGTCTTCAGACACGACGCCGAAACTCCGGGGAACATTAGCTGTTGATGCGACGCACATGAAAATCGAAAACTGGTGTTTGTGTCAATGGTACTCTTGAACTTCATTCGGTAGTGAAACGGTTCAGTTTTCGGCAAAATCTAGAATGAAGGACAGCGCGCTTCTTAGTTACTTCGCTTTTCACAAGCCGAATTTCACCTCTTTGAAGTTTTCGGATGTTATCAAGCGTAATGAACAGAATGGTCCAGTTTATAATTTCTTCAAGAAAGACATGTGGTTGAGTTGTCTTCTCGATTAGATCTCCTTTCTCTTACACGCAGAATGTTACTTGCCCCTCTTCAACATTTTCTAAACGTTTCAACGTAAGATTACGGGTGTTGGGGCATTCCTTGCATTCGCATCCAAAACGGGCGCGTGTCGGATCCGAACAAAGGCAAATAGACATCAGATCCTGTTTTGTGATTGCTTCTTCTCGCCAAGAGTTCAGGGCGGAAAAACAAAGTTCAAAATTCGTGCAGTACAGGTAGGCGCATACTGTTAGTTTCGGATCCACCTTCACCCACTTTAGGCGGCGCGAGTAAATTTTCGTTATCAATAATTCAGTCTCTGGGTTGACTTTCTTGAACATTTGGTACGTCTCCCGATGAGACATTGTCATTAATCTTCTGATTACTACTTCTTTCGTGCCATCCTTAATGACGTTTCTGGCATTATTTTTCGGACTTTGAATTGAAAATCAAGATCATCGTTGGTGTAATACTCAGTCGCCACGCGTAGTACATCGTCACTGAACTTGTGGCCGCTGTATGGATCTGACTATTCCCAGACACCACAGTCAGTCTGCAGTTGTCTCGACTTCCGCAGCAGGTATTTCTATGCCTCTGGAATTAATATCCTTGCTTCAGTAAAAGTAACGCTGGCAAGAATAAGTGTCAAAAGCTGGCAGCTCTCCCGGTTCGTCAGCGCCTTGACAAAACGCTAGGCGAATATTCAGCCACCACTCGCCGCAAGTGAAGCAAGAGCGATCTGTTGGGAGACTTGGGCTGCTTGGTTCTGTGCCATAGGCAGTAGCCGATTCTTTTAGACAGTTCTCCTGTCTATTTCGCCTTGTTCCCCTTTTAGAGCGCAGCTCTAGGCGCCCGTTTCCGGCGTGAGCGGCGCCGCCGTCAGCGTCGGCGTCGGCGTAACCGCGCGGTGCGTGATGGGTAAATTTTCCCGCTAAATTTAGCGGAAAAATTTCCCCGCTAAATCTAGCGGAAAATTTTCCCAGCTAAATCTAGCGTAAAATTTTCCCCGCTAAATCTAGCGGAAAATTTTCCCCGCTAAATTTGGCGGAAAATTTTCCCCGCTAAATTTAGCGGAAAATTTTCTCGCTAAATTTAGCGGAAAATGTTTCCTGCTAATTTTAGCGGAAAATTTTCCTCGCTAGATTTAGCAGAAAATTTTTTCTGCTAAATTTAGCGGAAAATTTTGCCGCTACCTCTAGCGGGGAAAATCCCCCCCCTCTCCTCGTGGTCACGTGACGCCCATGCCACGTGACCCTCTCCCTCCCCGAGGTCACGTGACCCCCCCCCCTGTGCCTTTCCCTCCTCCTCAAGAGCTGCGCTCTAATTCGGCGTTACAGGGAGTTGTAAACGGCTTTCATTTTTTACGCAGGATTTTTTGTATTTCGGATTGATAGCCAACTGCACTCTCAGTGAAGTTGTATCGATAGTCCGCCGCCAGAAATCTCTTCATTCCTGTCTCTCAGTAACTCATGCTCGGAGACAGCCCTTGCGCATGAACTTGAGCTTGATTTACAGGCACGGGACACAGAAAGTTTATCACCCAGACGTGCAAAGCAATTCTAGCACATGTCGGTATCGCTCACTGCTGGAATACTGTTGAGGAGGGGGGGGGGGCGGCAGGGCTGACCTTAATAGATCCATGTTCAGGTACTTCATAGAGCCAAAACGTTCATTCTGATATATCTTTTCTAGATGATGACCCTCGTAGTCAACACAGGACACTCGACTAAAACTGTCAAAGTTGGCCATTGACCAAGCCGGACAGGATCAACTGCGACTGTAAAAGGCTGGAGCAGGAAAAGGCAATGTTAGCTGCGTTGCTGTGACACAAGGACAACTCTGGTCCTTCTAAATCTTCTCGTTAGTGTAGTCTTTAACAATTTTGACGATGCAGTTGGTACATTACTTATTAGAATAAGAGTACGACTAAAACACATGCAGATACGGTACGGCTTGTCAACTGCCGACCGCACGCGATGTCACAAGCAGCGCGTCTATTGCGACAACGCAAGCCGACGTAGTGGAAGCACAGTGTGGCACATAGATAGGGAAAAATTAAAGGAACCCCGCCTAAGTGATACCGGGCTAGGCCTTGGCGCTAGGGATAAGGGGATGAATCTTTCACGTGTCGTTGTTACCATACTGGCCACAAGGTCATGCTGCTTGCCTCTGCCGGCCGGTGAAAAAAAAACTAAGTATTGTCGCCCCTCGTCAATTGAAAGGAAAGAAGAAATGTTTCACTTGCCTGCCGTGCATTCAATCTAGTTCTAAGGGTTTTAACCCAAGCAGAAGTGCGTTTTTTTTTATTAATTATCTCACCATGAAAATGGGGGCGGATATTTTAGTTGTGGCCGATAGTGTGGACGTTTTTAATTTAGTCGAATAGCATCATTCACTCAAACATAACTTTTCTCGTTAATGTGGCACAAACATTTAACCCTTCAGGCTGAAAACTATACTTGGGGTCAGCTTTCTGTGATAAGGCAGTCAAAAGTGGGAGCGCGTACGCTCATGCACTTTGAGTGGCGATTGAAGCCGAGCACGCGCGCTCCTCGCCAAGCGCTCCTGCACAGCTTCAATGGGTGCTCAAAGTGCGCGAGAGAACGCACTCCTAATTTTGACTCAGTGCCACAGAAAGGTGACCCAGGTATAGACGATATCAACATTGAAACAAAGCCAACTTGCGGAACCTAGCGTTTTGCCAATTCCGGTGCATGGATCGGATTCTGACGTCTCCTCGCAAAAATACAACAAAAAAGGCGGGATCAGATTAGACTACAAAAGCAATATGACTGGGAATCATTAAAAAATTATAAATACAACAGGTTTTCTAATAAAACAGCCTCAAAATATGACCAATATTAGGTTTTTATGAAGTTTGAAAATTAATATAAACTAATTTGTGAACACAAATCAAACCAAACTACTATCAGCCAACAGGCCACGGATAAAGACTACACGATGGCAATATTTGATAAGCGCTAGTTAATAAGAATTCTGTGAGACAGGGCACCAAATAACCATACTTGGACCTTTTCTATATAACGTCTACATCAATGACCTAGTAAACATCGATAACCAAGTGCAGTTCGCTATATGTGTGGATGATACGAGTATGTTTTTCTCTGCGGCCGATACTGACACACTGTTGTGCCAAGCCAATTCTACTCTTACCAAATTTGCATTGTGGTCTGATACTAACGGCCTTAAGGTAAATAGAATGAAGTCTAAAGCAATCTTATTAAGATCGAAAAGTAAACCCATTTCAATAAATTACACTCTCTCACTAGGTTCGTCATCTATCGAAATAGTCAGCCAGCATAAAACTTTAGGCGTATTTTTTTTTAAAGAATATGACGTGGGATTGTCATGTAAATTATTTGATAGCTAAACACTCTCGGATCGTTGTTATTGTTTCTCGTTGCCGCAATGTTTTACCGCTCAACATTAAACTTAAAACTTATTACGCATTATTTCAATCCCACTTAAGTTATTGTCACCTTGTATGGGCTACTACAACAAAGATAAACCTTAAAACCATACTATTACTACAAAAGAAAATAACACGATATATTGCTGATGTTTCTTACACAGACCACACAGAACCTTTATTTTAAAAATATCAAATAATTCCAGTTGAACGCATGTATGAGTATCGTTTGTTTTGTTCCATTCGTTTCTCCCCACACTATTCATTGATTTCTTATTCACTATTTCTGAGCTTGTAAGGCATAGCAGTAATGTCAACATACGCTGCAGAGAAGCATGGATCCTCCCTTGTTCCCGCACAAACTGCAACTTACAAACTTTACATTATAATGTACCCCTTGTTTTAAATAAATGCCTCACAAACAACATAAACATATACACGATTAGCAAACGAGACTTGCGCTCTTATATCTTCGTTGTTCCCTAACGTAGTGTTATAATGTTTACAAAGTTCAGTTTTTTATTCTTTTTTTCATCCAATGTTACGCTAGTAGAGTGTTGCACTACCAAGCTGCTGCCAATGTAATAAGGGTCCCAGACCCAGTTAAGCTGCCTCAACAGCTTTTTGTCTGGGACTCCTTCCAGTGTTTCTGGAAAATAAAGCTTTGAATTGATTTGATTTGAAATATGTCACCCGAACGTCAAAGGTACAATGTTTGGCATTTTTATCTCGGTCGACATTTGGCTTATTGAGAAGTGTATAACAATAAAATACTCGTCATACAATAGATTAACACACAAAAAATTCTATAAATGTTTTAATCTTTTTAGTATGCATGGCATGTAACAGAACTTCGTACAAAAACCAAACACAAAATTTGATTTTCTACGTAAAGGACGATCCTGTTGTTAAGGGTACTGAATATGAGGAAGGGACAAAGGGACGGACAACAACGACAAATGACAACTTCCAACCACCTTGCTCCATTTTCGTGAAACGAAAATTTGTTACATTTTTTTTTACATGGGGTTATTTAATTGAGAAAACTCCAAATACCCATCCCGACCAGTGTGTTTGATTTGAAATGAAACGACCCATCCGTAATGGAATGCTCACCTTGAACAGCATTCGCCGCATCGCTGCAAATATCAAAGAGAAGTTTTCATGGACGACATTCTGCTCTTTCCAGTAGTTCCTGTATCTGGCTGCGTACCTTTAAAAGATACAAAGTACGAAACGGATCTTCACGTATGTGCATAAAGTCCAACGTTCTGAAAGATAGATTATATTCATATTGAAAAAGAGCGACCACTACATTGAAAACATTATCATTTAGCTTGCAGTAGTATGTTCTATCCTAATTTTAGAATGGTACTCTCGGAGCGGGAAAGGTTTGTTAGGTAGGTTCATCACAACCTAACTAATTTAAAATATATAATATTTTCGCAAATCATGAACATTACGCTGGAATATAAGACTAAAAGCTGGCACTCCCAGTGCTCCAAACAACCAATAAGTTTTCATCCTCAGAACAGCTATCAAAGGGCTTCAGCCCCTCTGCGTTGATCTCATGGCTCAGATAGCAGAGTACTTCTTTGAAGAACTCACACTTCTCTCGCTGGAGTTTCAGTCTAAAGTCCTTTACTTTTTGAACAACTTTCCTCGGGTTCTCAAGAAGTTCTGCGTCAGTAATTTCTAGTCACTAGAACATCATCCAGGTAGACAGATGTTTCTTGGATTCCCTGCAGGGTCTCTTATATTGTTCTTTGGAACAGTGCCGGAGCAGAGGACACGCCGAATGCTCAACGGTTGTAAGCAAAAAGTCCTCGGTGTGTTGATGACAATGAGTCTGCTGGTTTCTTTATCAACGAGTACTCGGTTTTTCGCTTCAAGGGAGTTCAGTTTGGAGAACTTGACTCCTCCTTGCACAGAAGCAAATATGTCTGCCACTTGGCAGTGGGTACTGGGTTGTCATCACTGCAGGATTCACACCTAACTTGCAGTCCTCGCAAATTCTGACACTCTTGCCATCGGCTTTCAGCACTGACACACCCATGTGGCGGGTTCGAATCCCGGCCGAGGTGCCCGCAATCTGACGGAGGCTTATTGCGGAGGAGGCGCCGTGTAACCGAGCTTTCGGTTGCACGTCAAAAGATCCCCAGGTGGTCGAAATTAATCCTCAGTCCTCCGCTGGGGCGTGCCAGATGCCCGTCGTTGGTTTGGCACGTAAAACCCCCAAATTTGACTTTAGCACTGACACGATGGAGGATGCCCAGTAAGAGTGGTCTATGGCCGTGATGATGCTTTCTTCAAGTTGTATCAGTTCCAGTTCCACCTTTTCTATCAGTGCATATGGTACTGAGTGGGCTATGTGGTACCGTGGTTGGGCGTTGGGTCGAACGTCCACATGCACCGGTGGTCTTTTGAATGCACCGGAACCTTTGAAGATCTTTTGGAGTATTTCCAGTACCCTTCGTTCGGTTGCAGTTTCTCCTAGTTGAGTGGAGTTTACTTGCCGTGGAAGCAGGTCAAATGCTGCCATCCAGTCCTTGCCACAAAGGTTAGGATTCTTACAAAGCAACAACCAGAAGTGTTTGTTGAACATTGAGGCTTGGGCGAGTTGGTACATACTTCGGAATTAAAAACAGCGCGAAAAGACGAGGACCAGACAAAGAAGTGACACGGACGCAGCGCTGCACCCGTGGACCCAGCGCTGCGTCCGTGTCACTTCTTTGTCTGGTCCTCGTCTTTTCGCGCTGTTTTTAATTCCGATGTCTGTTGAACTTTGTTCTCACCAAGCTTTATGTCCACTGTCAAAGTTACTTGCACAGGATTCAGGAATGGATCCACGGATACATTTGAGCTTGATGTCCGTTTCAGCTGGTCTAGGCAGACTTCTCTGGTGGCTCAGGTACGTATCCTTCGAGATCAGCGAGGCAAGGGATCTTGAAGATAGCTCCATCTCAAGTGGAAGTCCATTGACCATGAATGATAGCGTGATTGGTTTCAAAGTTGACTTTGCTTGCGTTGCATGCAAGTGGTACTCGGATGGTCCACCAACAACAGGTTCCAGCGCGTTCACTTGATTCGTGGACTGCTTCTTTGGCTTATCACTCTTTCGACAAACAGCAACTTGCCAGGTGTCCTCCTTTTTCGCACTTGTAGCACTTTGTGTTGATGTGCAGGCAGTCTGGGGGATTGTGATCCCGGGAACCATAACGAATGTAGGAACTTGCTTTTTCTTGTGGTCCTGGCTTCTTTTTAGCTGTTTCTTTTGAATCCTTTCATTTTTTGGCGTTTAGGTACCTGTTGACCAGTTTTCTTCCATGTGGAACTTGATATGATTGGTGGTAAATTCTTGGTTTCCCGAAATGGGTGTGTCCACGTGGTCTCTTTGTATCTCGGTCGCGTTGCGCTCCGCTGCTTCCGCCGACCTAGAGATTTCGACAGCCTTCTCCAGAGTTAGGTTTTCTCCACCAACAGTCCTCGCTGCACAGTCTTGTCCCGCGTCCCACACAAAAGGCGGTCCTTCAGTATGCGGTTGAGAGCTGCTCCGAAGTTGCACTGTTCTTTCTGCCATCTGTCGAAGTTCGGCGACGAACGTAGCGACGCTCTCTTCTCGAGCTGTACTCGTTTGTTGAAGCGAAAACTCTCGGCACTTTCGGACGGTGGAGAGCTGAAGTGACAGGTCAAGGTAGCCATGCGCTCCTTGTACTTCTTCTCTTTTGGCTTTGCAGGTGATAGAAGACTCCGGAGTATCGTGTAGGTGCTGGTCCCGACGGTTGATAAAAAGCTCAATTTCTTCTTCTCGTCGTCTTTGATGCCGTTTGCATTGAAGAACGCGTCAACCCTTTCCGTGTAGGATAACCAAGGCTCCTTGTCGTCGTATGCGTCTAGCTTGCCAAAAGTCGCCATGTCTATAGTTTCGGAATTCACGCGCGGGAAGTTCGCGCAGAGCGTAGATCCGTAGAATTACTACCGGGTCATCCCGTGGTGGCTGCTGCTTGGCGGCCTCTCCGGCTAGTCATGGATCCGTTTCTCGTCGCCAATTGTTATGTACATCGGGGTTGGGTTTTAACATAACTTTTTATGAACTAATAACAAGCGGCCGGAATGACAGCAGCCTTCAAAACCTCGCGGTTTCAGAGTCGGCTCCTCGGCGTAGTCATTGGAGCGCGGGTCGGTGGCGCCATCTAGTGAGGGCGTACAAATACACAGCAGGAAGACGGAAAACGATCGTTGCTGCCGCCTCCCTGACACCCTCAACCCTCTGTTCCGTCGGTACGGGAGAAGAAACTCGTTTCTGGCCAGTCGTTTCTGGCCCGCCAGTGCCTCGAGTTACAAATACAGTAGTCAAAGTAAAGTAAAACGCTACTGCAGAGGAACATACACCTTGACGCGCGACACACCTTCAAAATCATCCACACGGCGTCGATTCTTAATTGCTATCCAAGTGTGCGAAGGCAGAGACGCAGCACTTTGGCGTGCCAAGGCATTTCCTTTGATCACGCCGCGAGGCTTGCGTTCGACACGTTGTGCTTTTTCTTGCGGTGCTGCGCTTTTCTTAAAATTTCCAAGTGTTCTCAAATCCAACTACGACCGTTTACACACTGTCAGAAAAAAACTTATTTGGCAAATGACGGCGAATGAACAGAAAACGTGACTGCTACCTGCCGCCCAGCCTCTGCAGCGCTCCAACAGGTCGACTTCCCGTTGGCTAAACTTGGCAGTCCGGTGGTCACGTTCGCGGAGTAGCTAAGCGCGATCCAGCAACTGTCATGCAGATCACTGGTTCTAATTTTCAAACCTGTTTTCTTTTTTTTTCTTTTTTCGCCTGATGTGACTGTATCTTAGTATTTCTATGGCTGTGATTTGGTCATGAGTCAAAAGAACTTTATAATGCATAAGTAATTCATAAAAAACCTCCAGCGTATTGAAGATACCAAATGACGGACTTTAATGAGAAAGTGGTCACTGTGGCCATAAACTTATCAATAAAAAAAAAGAAATTAATGCCTCACTTACAGGTACAGCAGAACCAGCGCTGTCACCACCAGTATAATCCAATCCGGAACACCAAGGAACTTCATCTCAGCTGACGCCTTGTTCTGTGCGCGGAAAAGAGACACAATTGTACAGAACAAAATGGAACCTGCAAATACAAATTGAATGTCAGACGAATTCCTACTTAATAGTGAGTTTAAGTAGATTGTTTAGATACCTCCGATAACGATGCCCGATAACGATACGACGCATGCGTAAAGGCGTTGGCGGAGTATGGGCTATCGTTATCAGAGCTTTAAAAACATATTTTAAAACTTTCATATAGCAATTCGTGAACCTGAACATTCGACGAAAATTTGTCTGGGGTGGGGGGAATGGATAGTTAGAAACAAACGTCCAGTCAAACCCTAACTAGTGACACAACTTTACGAGGACCTCTTCTTCCGGGCTAACGGTGGCGATGGTCATTGAACGAAAACGAAACTACTTCCTGTCCCGTCACAACTAAGGCCACATCGCCGCAGTCACGTCTGAGGAAGAGGACGAATACGAACCGATACGTTGGGTCTTTAATTAGGCATTGGTTGTACGTGCTTTTAAGTGTGAATATCAATCCCCACTGACGTTATTAAGAAAACCTAAAGTGAGGCAACACGACCGTGCACCTGGCAGTCGATGCACCAACCGATTCCGCACGCAGCTGCAGAGGCGACACAACTACGCAGTCGGAAGAAAAATATCCGACTGAGCGTCAAGGGCAACCGGGCAATCAACCCCTCGTATGGCAGACTGCAGCGCCACATTTACCCTGGCGGGCGGCGGGTTGCTAAAACAACAAGAAACCAAACAAAAAGACGAGCGCCGTCGTCGTGGCAACGGTGCCGCTAGGCAACGCCTTCTGGTGTCTAAGGCTGCAGCGCTCTTCTCGTGACGTCGCAAAGGAAGGCCATCGGGGGCGCGGGTCGAAGCGCCGAAATGTAGCAACGCGCGTTGATCGACTGTCGTAACAACACGGTTTTAGTCACATAAGCACGTCTCATTAGATGAAATGAGAGCTGCACATAGCAACTGGGCTAGAGAACATGTTATTACACGTTCAAAATTAGGGCTGGGCGTCGATTAAAAATTTTAACCCGATTAATCGCCACCCTTTAATCGATTAATTAATCGATTAATCGGTTGCGTTAATTTTTATAAATAATATATTAAAAAGAATGCAACAACTCGTCTTGCCTTTGAAGACTTATTTTACTCTCTGTTACACGGCGCAAAGGACATTTAGAATTGAGGATACATAGTGTTCAACGATTCAAAGACTCACATATTTTTGCTCCAGCTCCGAAGACAAAGAAGTTTGTCCACATTCTCCGACAGGAAGACAAGAAGTCAGAGCTTGGGCGATGCTTTCTTCTTTTTTCAGAGAAAGGAACCTTGATGAGAAGGCGTTGATTGTTGTCTGCGTTTTGGCGGATGGTCCTTGCTGCAGCTACATGGGTGCTTCGCTTGTAGGCGATACTGAAGCGAACTTACGCTTCCACTGTACGAAAACGGCTTTTTGCAGATGATGCAGTGGACTTCCTTCGAGTTAAAAACTTCACCGCTGGAGTTTACTTTAAACCCAAACTTTCCGGCGAGATTGCCTTTCATATACTCGTGAGCTCGTCCGTTTTTACGTGCCGAATACTGGAACAAGTAACCATAGCGCTGTTAGCTTCCCAGCTTGTTTTTCTGCTTGTTTGTCTTGCCTCGGCAGGATGTTTATTAGATCCTCAAGACGTGAAGTTTCGCGGTCGCGCGGGGATCGATTGCGGGCCCGGCTTGTTCGTCTGGCCTCGGCAGAACTGTAATGTATATCCTCGAACACGTGACGCTTCGCGAGCGCGAGAATTGAACCTTGCTCATAGCACCTCGATGGGAACGGACTTCTTTTGAGCACCGATTAAAAAACCGATTAACCGGTTAAAAAATTTGATCGCGATTAAAGCCTTAATCGATTAATCGGAAGGTTAATCGATCAATTGCCCAGCCCTATTCAAAATATTTCACCATGAAATGGCACGAGGTATATGTATAAGACGTCTACAAAAAAAATCAATCTTTTTAAGTAAAAAAAAAGAAACATTGAGTCACGGAAAGATTGCTGTAGTAATGCATATTTTATACAGATATGCTTTGACAAAATGGTGAGACACACAGTGATTGGACACAGCAAAACAGGTCCCAGTTTAAAATCAGGTAGACGCATTCAACACGGACACGGCTAGACAAGTGTCACAATCATCTAAGCGATGTTAACGAATGCAGTAGGGTGATTTCAGATAAGGTAAACCAAAGGGTGGTTTTTTATTTTTTGTTTTTTTTGAATCTTTAAACCTTTTAAATTAACTGATGTTTTTATATGCTATTGTCTAATGTCTGGTATAAACGATTCCACACTTAGTTTTGACCAGAAAAAAAATTGGTGACAGGAAAAATCACAAGACATGAAGAGGTGAACAGTTGCATTAACGCACATTGATGGAGGGGCACGTTTGAAAGTGAATAACTAAAACGATAAAATTAGGAAAATTCTAATACTTGTTAGAAACAAACTATGAGTACAGCTTGCTTGTAATATATTGTAATTACATTTATTTCTATTATATTTCATTTTCTAAAAATAGCCAAACATGGCTGCTCGAACGACAAATGGCAAAATTTGGAGGCCTGTATCTCATAGAATAATTTAATCATTATCATATACTTTTCAGATAGTATTCTACTTATATATGGCTAATAATTAAAAAAAAATATATCAGGTGTTTCAGTGATACGCTGGTCGTGATTTATTTAGACAAACATGGGGAAAAAATCAAACAAAAAAATAGTCCCATGCAAATAAAAAAAAACTTCGATTTTCGTTTACTTAGGGTTCCCTGTCATACTCTATTTCGCCATTCATTTCTATTAAAAACATGTTGCATTATTTGATTGAGAATGAAGACATAACTCCCCAAAGTAGGGTCCTTTTTCAAAGCCTACACTAAGCAGTGCCCTATACAAGAAGTGACTCTGTGTTTCAGTTTTATGAAACTAACAAACATCTTTTATATATCTTTATTCAGATAAGGACATTGATAATTATAGCAATCGTTTACACAGTAAAAGTGAGGAGAAACTGCTGTGTACAAAGAGCTATCATATTACGAACTAGGGATGCGAGAAAGATCCAGCAGCCATCAGCCACTGGGAACTTTGTTTAGTTCAATTTCCTACGACACTATATGCTTATCTGTCTTCCCCTCTATTTCCATCTCTCTCTCTCTCTCTCTCTCTCTATATATTTATCCATGACTTATATCTAGAATAAAAACATATTCAAGCATTCTCTTACTGCGTGATAGTGTTCTGTGGCTAGCAACAATCATTTCCTCGCGAAGATCACGATTATGGCGCAATAGTTGACGGAAGTAGCAGACGACACTCGTCGCTAGTTCTGGCAAAACGGCCGATACAATCGTTTTTTCCGCATTTCCTAGCTCGCTGTCAAGGATAAGGGGTTCGCTTCAACCAGCAAAATATGGCCGCCGATGCCTGTTTACTGAGCAGTCGTGCCTGTCGCCATCTCACTCGCTGGTGTCACGGGCGATAATATCAGGCACAAAGAGGCACACCGACAGAGAGCAGAACCCTCAAATACTTCAGCCCCGCTTAAATACAATGGAGCGTAAACACTGTCAACCTAGGAAAGGCTGACATGGCGACAGTGTTTACGCTCTAGGTAAGGAAAAGCATGGCGTGTGGTATGAGCCGGATCCTTACACGAGGTGCAAGGTGAGCCCTGAGTACCTGTCTGCTGCCCTAGAGTACTTCACGAAAGACGAGCTACAATATTCGCGCCAAGGTCCCAACCAGAAGGACGTGATCGCTGTCATGCTCGACGGGGAGAAAACGTTCGTGCCAAAGTGCTTCGTGACACGCTCAATCCGAGAGCCCTTTCGTGTGTGCAAAGACAAGCATCCTGATTCCGGCGTTTGGCTAACGAAATTTTATTCCTTGCGCCCTAGATGGGTCAAATGTATTCCACTCCAGGAAATGTGTGCTTGTGCGCTGTGCCAATTATTACCTGTGTATTGCCGCTGTAGAGAACGTTACAGGCTCAACATTCAACACTGGTGAAATTAACTCAGCATTTCTGTGCGACCCACTAACAAGTCTGTGTCTTTAAGAATACTGTGATAACAGCCCAAAATGCCAGTCCCTTACACTCGAGGAACTTTATATCCCAAAGGATGAAGAGATTGTGCTTACAACATTAAAGTCCGGCGACCTTGTGAAAAAAAAAAAAAAACATTGTATCCTGAGATTTTCCTAAAAGTCGTTCAAGTAACGGTTGACAGTTTGATATTTCACAACCATATACGACAAATGCAAGATAAAGCGATCTGCGATGAAAAGCCGTGCGGGAGCACTGTCTTTCATTTTGACGTTGCTGAAAACTGGACCATTGTGTTTCCTGACAAAGTTCAAGCATACCGCTGGAAAAAAAAGTTACGATACTTACATGTGTAGTGACGACAAGATAATAAACAAACAGCTTTGCTATCGTCAGTAAGGACCTGTGTGACGACGTCGCTCTCACGTGCTTGACTCTAAAAAAGTGAAAGAGTTGGTTGAAGACAACGTTGCGGTATACTCGCACGTGACGTACGTAAGTGACGGGGTCGCCACTCATTTTAAGAGTCGCTACCAGCTTCACCAGTTTGCACAGAACGATTGCCTACAAGCCCAGTGGTTATTTTCTGCATCTGAACATGGGAAAATGCACGCGGCGGAGTTGGCGGACTCGTGAAGCACCAGGCCACGCTGAACAATCTGAAAGAACGTTCAATAAACTCAATTTAGACGGCCAGGAAAATGGTGAGCGTTCTATCCGAGAAACTGGATGCATCTTGTGTATCTGGACGAAAATGAGGTTGTTCGGTATCGTCAACGAAAAAAGAAGAGTGGCTGACGGTGCGCGCCTTTTCTGGCATTCAGTCTTGGCACGCGTGGCGGCTGTGCAAGCCATCAACAGAAGGAACCTGTGACATATATGTTGCACGGACAGTCAGATCTGGTTAGAAGAAACTTTATTAAACGGGTACATCGAGGAAGGTCTTAGCATAAAGTGCCGAATTTGATTCCCCAGTGACTGTTCATTTTGAATGCAGGGTCATCTTATTTAGTACAGTTTTCTTCGCGGAGTATTTAACCTATTAATGCGAATAGCATTCTTTGGCTACTTCACGCACTTTTCGTCTATGTATCTATCTATCTGGCTATCTAACCTCTTACGCCGCGGGTCGATAAATAAATAAAAGACCGGCGCCGGCTGGGATTCGAACCGTTGACCCTTTGACCAGCAGGCAGACGCGCTAACCACAGAGCTATGAAGGCATTCATTCAACGCACTCTGAACGGTTGTTTATATCTTTACCATAGGACGCGCTTTACAGCGCTGTGCAGCTACCGGTGCGCGCGCGTTCCATGCACGAGGGCTCATTCCGCTCTCGTGAGGCTGGAGCACGGCCGCTAGCTCACCCTCTCCCGCGCTCGGGAGAGGGTGATGTAGCGGCCGTGCTCAGCCTCACGAGAGCGGAATGAGCCCTCGTGCATGGAACGCGCGCGCATCCGGTAGCTGTGACAGCGCTGTAAAGCGCGTCCTGTGGTAAAGATATAAACAACCGTTTAGAGTACCGTTGGTTGAGACTAGCTGAGACGCCAGAAAGTCTGGTCGGTACCATTTTGAGTGCTTGTGCGTATGGCGCGTGCTTTGCTCGCCTTCCTAAGTGACACAAACGCACGTGCTGGGCTGCGGAGATCGTGCGCAGGGCTGTGAAAGTGTCAACAAATTTAGAATCGCCTCAAGAGTGGGCTGGCGTATCTAGAGTGTGCCGGCCACCTGACGAACGCGCATAACTCCGCACCGTTTGATGCTATTCGCCTTAACGTAGATAATCATTCCCAAAGGATGGGTTCTGCTGATTTTTTTGTGTGCGCATGCAAAGTTGTTTCTTTTATTCTAAATATAAAATATACCGGAAAGTAAAACTTCACACTGCATCATCTTTTCTCGAATCACTAGTCTCTAATATGATACCTCTTTGTAGGCTGTATGTAAAATGCTGTATATAGTTTCTCCTCACTTTCACTGCGTGATCGATTGCTCTTGTTGTCAGTGACCTCATCTGAATAAAAATATATGAAATATGTGTGTTAATTTCCTGAAAGTGGAACTCAGAGTCACTTCTCGTATAGGGCTCTGCTAAGTGTAGGCTTTGGAAAGGAGCCTGTATTTTGGGGAGTTACGTCTTCTTTCTCATTAAAATAATGCAACATGTTTTTAATAGAAATGAATGCCGAAATAGAGTATGACAGGGTACCCAAATTTAGAAAAAATCGAGGGTGGTGTATTTTTTTATTCGCATCAGAAGTTTACGTTGTTTGATTTTTTCCCAATGTTTGCCGAAATATATCACAGCTATCGTATCACTCAGATACCTAATATAGTTTAAAAAATATAGCCCTATATAAGTAAAATACTATCTGAAAAGTATATGATGCTGATTAAATTATTTCATGAGATACAAGCCTCCAAATTTTGCCGTTTGTAGCTCGACCAGGCAAGCTTAGCACTTTTTAGAAAAAATTAATATAATTTAAATAAATATTATTGCCTTATACTACAAAGAAACTGTACCCATAGTTTGTTACTAGAAAATGATATAATTCCCCTAAATTTATCGTTTTAGTTATTTCCTTTCAAACATGTCCCCTCTATCTGTGAGTGTTAATGAAACTGTCCACATCGTCATGCCTTACCATTTTTCCTGTCCACAAATTTTTTTCCTGGTCAAAACTAACTGTAGATTTGTTTATAAGAGACACAAGACAACGGCATATAAAGATCAGTTGATTTCGAAAATGTCGACCAGTCACCCATTGGTCGATCTTATCTGAAATCACCCAGTAACTAAATTCTTGCATTATACCCCGGTCACATGGCAATGCAATTTCCATCGAATGACATTATTGGTTCTGGAAATCAGCTCGCGACGCTCTTATATTCACTCAAGATGGCGAGCTGATTCAATCCTATAATATGTTTTAATGAAAAGACATTAACGTTTCCGTTTGGGAGATGACGTAAATTTACTTACCATTTACAATCGACTAATCCACTTCTCTCTATTGGCTCAAGCTGCCTTAGAACAAAACATATTTTATTTTTTATGCAATTAGACGATTACCTTACTTTAGCTCGGATTGTAGTATGAACGCGGTAAAGGCAATAAAATAACATTTGTGTAAATAAACTAATAAGCACAAACAACGCACTTTCAATAATAGCACATAAGATTGTTATTCACCTTCCCGTGAAAACTTGAATGTTACCACGCATATTTACAAATGTCGACTCAATCGCACACAGATGACGACGAAGAACGAGATTCCATTCGATTACGAGATTAAAGCAACCAACTGCAGCACTGTCCTCGCGTCCTAAATGAGCAAAAAAGCCCTTAAAGGGGCGATGCAACAAATTTTGTACTTTGCGCGAATACCGCTTAGAACGGATCCCTTACGTTAATGACCTATAAAACACGCGTTCGTTTTTCACCCCACGCAATAGAAGTCCCAGAAAAAAATTAAAGAAAAACGAGCAGCGTTCACCCCCTCAACTCGCAGCCAGAACAAGCGGTCACGTGGCCTGGAATCGATTATATGCCTCCAATGCTGATCGTAGCCACGCGCTGGTGTTGGCAAAGCACAGGACACGCGCTGAGTTCCAGACATTGTTATAACTCGGCTATTGTCCTCGTTGCAGCGATTGGACACGGGCCACTACCCGAATGCTTCTCGAGCTAGTGATTATCACGAGCCCAAATCGAGTGCCCACGCAATGCTCGGGTCCAATCTATGAACAGCATTCAAATATCGTCATATGGGTGTACTGCGATCCCCACTTTACGTCATCAAGTTTTGCAAAGGAGAGATTGAATGAAAATGATCGCTTTTGTCCTTGAAATTACACCGCAACAAAGGAGTTTCTTGGCCAGTGGCGTTGCGTGCGAGTATCCTTGAGTCCCACCAGTGCC
>JAZHYW010036641.1:0-30607 GCA_037355805.1 Ixodes ricinus
AATGTATTGCTACGTGTCTCGCGGCGGTGATTAATATCGCAGTCCAAGGAGAGCAAAATTCAGAACGTCAATTTCCTCCTCTTTTCCAATGCTACGTCTGCTTTACAAGGGCTGCGAGACTACGAGTTTTGCTCTAGTTATGCCTTGGATATTGTGTTATATTTCTGGTATTCTTGAAAATTCTGCGGCAAAAAGAATCTTCAATTGTCTCCTTGCACATCATCGACATCTTCGACTGCAGAAAAAATTCGATAAACTGTAGGTTTCCCCATTGAAGGCACCGTTTCGGTAGGGGTCTGATGGAACTGATGATACCAATTCGAGTTTCGCCTGACATTTATTCTCTGTAACGCATACCATGCAAAATGTTTGCAGCCCAACATCTTGACGACTCATGAGTGCATTCTGTTCACCTTGAGGAATACGACACAATACAGGAATTGAGATCTCCTCTGAAAAAGAATGACGACCAAAACGATGTCGATATGGAAGAATTGTATGTTTGCCAATGAAGAATCACAAGATCCCGACAACCAAATATAAAGACATTGACGACGCAGGAATCAGTTCTTCCAAACAGCAGTTGACCGCCAAAATTTTTAGCTCACCGTCGACGATGAAAATACGAATATCGTAGCTATCCCTTTCAGTTTTCTTCGACTGTTTGAGCAAATGACACTAAATTTAGATATACTTAATATAACGAGTCTCACAATATGGCTCATTAAGTGTCATCCATATACCGGCAGATATCACGACCGCCAACTAACTGAGGCACTATCTTCAAAGACATCAATCGTTGCATCCGAAGAAGTCTGTTGCATTTGCATACCAATGCCAATTCGCGTGTAGACAATGTTGAAGGTATCTGCTGCGGGAAGAAGAATGCGTTGCACTGTGGCCGCTCCACGCATGACTCGATCCTGTCCAGATAATCATCTAGTCGTCAATTGTGGACCTGACCATCCTCTACTTTAGAGTTGTCCAAGATGGCAAGAAGAAGGGACAAGGTGTTTTTCACGGAAATTATCCAACAGGAGGCGGCAGGAAAAGCTGACGCCCCGAACACAACAATGAAAACGCCACCAATTCTTCGGACAGCCAGCAGCACCGCATGCCAGTGACTAAGCAACAACCACCCAAAGGTAGCCTCTCCCAGTTGGTGAGAACACAATAATGATAAACCACGAAGTTGTTTACAGACCCACACAGACTTATCTCGAGTCTTTTCTGCATCTTCCCAAACACAGTAATTTTATTCTCCGCTATCAACTTACATGGAATAAAAATATTAAAATTACTAACCTTGCTCAAGAGTGTCTGCACCAAATGCTGCAGCTGAACCACCACCACCTGCACTGCGCATCGGAGGCATCTTTGTGCTGGGGCGATCAAGGCCTTACGCGGACTGGTCCAACGCGTGTTCACCCATTGCTATCTACATTGCAGCCAATCCCATTGATCACTATGTTTAGCTCCGCTCCTGCAACAAATGGCTGAGTTAACTCAACTGCGAATACCATTTATTATATACCATTGATTGATTAGGGTTCCAGTGACGGCGCTCATGGAGGCCAACAATGCGAGGCACACTCCGACGTGTCGTATCGCAGTTTCACAGAAGCATCAGTTCCCTGGCATACATAGGCGTGAGTCATAGGCTTCCAAATAATTGCCAAGCTTGGGTATGAATATATCTTCTTCAACCTGAGCTGCTGCAGACCAAGTGCAGAGTCAGGTCCTCCTGCTGCTGCATCTCGTTACGTGCATCACGCTATTCCACCAGATCAAGATAATGAGTACATTGCGGTTACAGTCATCTGACGGCAAGGCGGACCACTCATCATCATTGCCGGCTATCCCACCGAAAAGCTAATTCGACGAAGATAATTCAAGAAATTCTTCACTGGTTTGCAATCCGTCGCCATTTCCGTGGTTGACAGGTGATTTAACCCCCATAATTTTTCTGTATTGAGGTACATGTGCACAGGTGAGGCAGGTTGGCGGCTACGCTTGCAGATGTCATCCTTCGACGGCCCTACGAATGATTTGTATGCCAGGTGAGAGCTGGCAATGCCTAGACTGCATCTGCCATCACTAGACATCTGAAGGTAACAATGGTTTGCAGACATTGAATCCAGAGGCAGTGATCACGCGCCCGGACCTTTACGGAGTATTGGGGACCATCATGAGATTAGCCATGACTAAGTGGACAAAGCTCAAGGGAAAATGACACCGAGGAATGCAAACTACGAGATGGACTTGCTTCGGTGAGTTGTCACCGCTCGTCTGCCAGAGCAGTCATGACGAGCAAACTACACCTCAATGCCGATTGTGAGTGACTTCCTGGCCTTGTTGCGCGGCGAGTTGGCAAAGGCTCCGAGGATTGACGTGCAGTCTCGACAGCGATATCCACGCGAGTGAATGATGACGAAGTCTGCGCCGGCAGCGATTCTCTCCAGCGTCCGCCCACTCATCGCCATAAAGACGTGAGAGACACCGTGTGTGTACTAAAATCAAGCTCTTATTATTTAGAGAAGATGGATGGATTGCGATGTCCCTTCATTATGACGGCTTTATGGTCCGTAAGTGAGTGAGCGGGTTTTGTAGTTGCGTAGGATGCTTTCGCGTTCTCTAACGAGATCTTTATATGATGGTTTGCATAGCGAGCCGGAGATGAACATCGATGGCCACATCGTTCTGACGGCATTTGAATCGTAAGCTTGATTGACGTTCATCGGAACGTCAATCAACTGTTATGCTCCCGTGACGCCATATCCGCCTTATGCATGAACGGCAAACGAGGAGGATCAGTCGTCTTCCACAAGCGTTGCGAGGAGGTGAGTGATCTGGTTTGGGAATGGGTAGCGGCACGTAAGCTCATTGGCGGCAATTTTCCCGCCACCTAGCGAATCCTTGCTGTTAGCAGCAGGCTCGCTGGCAGCATCGGCGGTACATTTTCCTCCGGTCGTTTTTGCGGAAAGATATTGTGACTGGGACTCGCTTGAGAACCATCAATGACCGATGTTCAGCTATCACCAGTTCAAGGCCGTACGGTACGTTCCAGAGTTGACGCGCGCGCTGATGCGTTTCGTAGGCTGCTCTTCGAGGCATTGCTCGTCACCGGGTCTGCCTGCCGATGCCGCGCAGCTTGCCGCTTCCTGTTCCCCGATGCTCCGCAGATTTTCGCGCCGCTGCTGCGCCGCTTTCGGCTCCCGTACGGCCGGATCTTCGGCGGCGTCGACGCAGTCTGGCTCCGTTCCCGCACGGCTGGATGCCACGGCGCCGCCGTCGAGAAAAGCTGCCGCCAGCTCCAGGCTTCGCTACCGCTGCACTCGCTAAATAGCGAGCAAGCGCCAGGAGCGAGTGCCTTTGCGACATGAGGCGCTGTGCTGCCATCTGTCAACTTCTGGCATATGTGCATTCTGGACACGCCAGCTTGAGCCACTCATAACCCAAACTTGAAGTGGTATTGCAGATGGAGAGACCTCACGAGCTGCGCCACCTGCATCAGCGTCATTTGAACGAACTTGCAAACGGTTGCCGGGCGGCAATCGCCAGAACTCGATCCAAGGGACCGTACTACAAGAACATATAGATGTCAAGAAATTTCGAGCAAATACTCGTGGCAGCTGTCCATTCTCGAGGTTTTCAGCTCTAGCTGATGCAGTAGTTCAGATATAGAGGCCGCAAATTGCTCGGGCATCCGAGAGGCTATTTGTAATGAGCGCAGCTCGAAATTACGGCCAACGGCTCACTGTCACCTTCTGTCACCGTGGGCGTTGATTTCTCCTCTGAACGGCCTGAATCGGCTCTGCATCATGTAGGCAACCAAGTTTTTTCACCTGGACCAGATGGCAGCTATCTACTCGGCAATTGCACGATCTCGGACCAAGGCCATCAAATGTCCTCTTCGTCTCTTCACCAATCCTGGAACCAAGGCGAGGTATCTATAGCATGGAAAGTTCTCAGCTTCAGTACCATCTCGACATTAGCTTTCAGCAGAGCAATCCACCATGGAATTCGTAGTTGCGCTAACTTTGGCAAGCGAATGGAATAGCATTTCGGACATCATGGTCGATATTGCAAACGCATGTCAAAGGACGCGGGGCCGGTCCCAACAGACGGGGTGAATTGGATTACATCGGCTGAAGACGAAATGTGTCAACGACGAATGATCACTAGCCGTAAATTCTGGATCATCAAGCAGAACTCTGTGACGCATGATGCTATAGGACATTCCAGTTTTCCAGTCGAATATCACTGGATATGCGTGGCGTCTCATATTTCGTGGAACGCCTTCTCATTGTCTCGAGGGGAGATGGCAGCGCCTAGGCAGTGCAGGCGTGGCATATACCTGACACACTACGGGAAATAGAGGCCACTCTGGTTATGGATCTCCAGCCACTAACAGGTAAATTGCTACGGCACACAAAGAAGTCCAAATTCTTGTACCGTAATACAGGTTCCACGTGGCGAAGCGTGATTGGTCCGACACTATTTGTGATATGCTCTCAGATGCCTCGGAACTTCCAGAAGCACCTGATCATCGGTATATGCAGATGACATCTATGGGCCTCCGGGCAGTGTGCTAGTGCTGTCAACCTCAAAAATATTTAGGGGCACGATTGACAGACATCTTTCATCGCGGGATTGACACCTTCGTCGCAAGGCCATAGCTTTACTAGACGTTGCATGGTTACGCCTCAGGGACAGTTGTTCCATATGTAAAACACCACATATTTTTAGGCATATCGATCGATCGAGACTGACATGGACAATTCATCATTATGCACCTGCCGAGACAGAGCTGAGCAGTTTCCATACGTTAAATTTCATATGCGGCAATACTTTGGGGTCCAAAGTAACATCATAATGCGCTTCTATTCATACGGGAGCAATCTCGCCAGTTCCAATGTGGCGTCTATATGAATTTGACGACTACGAAGAGTCGTGCTTGCATGGAATGTCAGCGCCACGTCCACTTTAGGTGTCTACGCAGAGCGTACTGAAGCACTTCGTGCCCTCGAAACATTGCTTGCAATGATTCATCGACACCTGACAAGGCGTCGAACTTTACCATTTCGTGTCTGATTAGCAGCAGTCCGGGTGCTTCATGCCATTCGAGCATTTCGATAGCAGCGGAAGTCTAGATTAAAAGCAGTTTGAAACTTAATGTTGGCGGATGTTCCACCTTTCGGGACACTTGTTGAGCGCCCTACATCATCGCGCAATATAGCAGGTATATTGTTATGCTCAAAACTGGCACAACGGGGTATTGAAGTACTGACTACCTCTTCAGTTTCATATTGTGCTTAACTTCCGCACCTCGCTGTTGGAGCTGGAAATATTAGGGAAAGCACAAAATATATAACACGCGCCGACCACGTCGAAGATAGTGCTAGCATGCTCTGGAGTGCAGCTTTTGAGTCTGTGAAAACTGACCATGCTCGTGGTTCGGTGGCGTATTATATATTTTATGCTTTCCCTAATGGCCACCAGCTCCGAGACAGTTGATGAGGTGCGGTGGTCTAGTCTGAAGATTAAGCACAACTTGTTCCATGGGTATAACTACTCCTGCAGCTGAGCTTTGATGAGTTGTTGACCCGTCAGTGTAAATGTGTGTTCTGAACCGATGGTTGACATGAATTAATGAGAGGGTCAGTTGCTTCAATACCGTTTGTGCAGTTGACGCTTTTTTCTGTATGCCATCTATATTGAGTGATATTGTAGGGCATGTAAGTGTCCAAGGTGGAACATCCGCCAACTTTGGTGTTTCAAACTGCTTTGGTGTATTTGGCTCCTGTTGTATCAAGAATTTAGAATAGCTTGAATCTTTCCTGGATGATTGTATCCGGGCAAGGTGGTGGGATTCATGCCTTGTCAGGTGTCGTGGGTGTACAGGTAGTGTTTCTTTTGCACGAAGTGCTTCAATGGATAGGCACCCAGCTTCTGCTATAACACCTAAAGTGGACGTTGAGTGGGGAACACATAAGCAAGCACGAAGAGCAGAGCCCTGTACACTTCGTAGTCGCTTCAAATTCGTGGCGCACATTCCATGAAGGACTGGCAGGCTGTACCTCAATAGACCCTTAAATAGAGCTTTGTAAAGACGCAGTACTGATGTTACTTTTGGACCCCAAATTGTGCCACATATAAAACGTATGAGGTGTATAAAGCTGGTCAATTCTTTTCTCAGGTGCATAATGTGAGGTGTCCATGTCAGTCCTCGATCGATCGATATGCCTAAAAATATGTGGTGTTTTACATATGGAATGGCTTGTCCGGATACCTTGAGGGGTATTTATCCATGCAACGTCTAGTAAAAGCTATGGCGGCTGATTTCGATGGAGAAATGGTCAATCCGCGATGAAGAAGATATCTATCAATCGTGCCTAATGATTTTTGAAGACGAGCTCTTACTTGTGCCCTGGTAACTCCGGAGGCCCATATGTAGATATCATCTGCATATACCGATGATCGAACTGTTTCTGGAAGTTCCACTCTGAGGGCATTAAGGCATATCATAAATAGTGTCGGACTTAGTACGCCACCCTGTGGAACACCCATTGTTACATTATAAAGGGTAGTTTCTTTGTGTGCCGTAGCAACAAAAATTGCCCTGTTAGTTAAGTAACTGGAGATCCACTTGTAGAGTCGCCCTCCTATTTCTAGTTCCATAGTGTGTCAAGTATAGACCTTTCCACATACCGCCTTCTGGGCGCTGCCATCTTTGTCCACTGGGCTGTGGAAGGCGTTCTGAGCGTGCGCAGTAGCTGTCCTCCACGAAATATGAGACGCCACGCATGTACGTAACAGTCCAGTGACTCATCATTTTTCGACTGGAAGATAAGAGCTGGAACGGTCTATAGCATCATGCGTCACAGAGACAAAGGCACTCTTGATGTCCAAGAATACGGCTGTGATCATTCGTCGTTGACATTTTTCGTGTTCAACCGATGTAATTAAATCAATCACCCCGTCTATTGAGGACCGGCCGCGTCGAAAGCCTGACGATTCATTTGAATATAGACCATGATGTTCGAAATACTATTCCATTCGCGCCAAGATCATACGTTCCATGAGTTTGCCTATGCAACTTGAAAGCGCAATGGGTCGATAGGAAGTGATGGTAAGGGGTGATTCACCTGGCTTTAGTAATGGTATAACTTGAGAGACTTTCCATGCTGTAGGTACCTCGCCTTGGTTCCAGGATTGGTTGAAGAGACGAAGAAGGCATTTGATTGTACTTGGTCCGAGTCGTGCAATTGCCGAGTAGGTAACACCATCTGGTCCAGGTGAGCTTGGTTGCCTACATGATGCAAGAGCAGATTCGAGTTTGTTCAGAGAGAAATCAACGCCCATGCATGACAGAGTTGACGGTGGTGTTGGCCGTGGCATTTTCGGTGCGCTCGTGTGTGTAGACTGCCCCTGCGTAATTCGTATGCAGAACTGATTTGCGGCCTCTATATCTGAACACTGCATCGATAGAGCTAATGCCCGAAATGGATAGCGTTGTTACGGTGTTGCTCGGAGACCTCTTGATATTTGCCATATTCTTGTAGTACGTTTCCTTGGATCAAGTTCTGAGCACATTTTCCGCCAACGACGTTTTGCAAGTTTGTTCAAATGACGTTTGATTTTTTAGGGGCGAAGCTCCTTAAGCCGTGGGTCTGTCCCTCCTCTGTATGTAGCCACTTCAAGTTTAGTTTATGAATGGCTCAAGAGATGGCGTGTTCCGGAATTAACTTTATGTAGAGATGACAGATGGCGCTTAGCTCATGTCATAAAAGGCACTCGCTCTTGGCGCTGCTCGTAGTTTAGCTGGATGGAGGCAGTAGACAAGGCTGCGGAGCGGAGAGCGCGCAAGGCGGCGGCAGCGCGCGCTCGCAGACAGAATCCAGCCGTGCGAGAACGGGAGGCCGAAGCATGTCGTCAGGCTGCGCGTCGACGCCGCCAAGATCCGGCCGTACGAGAACGGGAGGCCGAAGCGGCACGGCAGCGGCGCGAAGAGAATCTGCAGAACGTCAGGGAACGGGAAGCGGCAAGAAAGCGCGCGTATCGGCAGACAGACCCCGATGCAGCGAGAGCTCGTGAGGCGTCTGCAAAACGCATCAGGCGAGCTCAGCCCGAAGGTGCCGACGCGCGGTTTAAGCGAGACTTTCTAGACGTTTCGTTCGGCCATAGCTGTGGTGTGTGCGACAGATTGTGGTTCTCAAACAGTCTAGTCACAATATCTTCCATAAAGAACGACCAGGCTCGTGCCAATGCCATCGCCGTGCTGCAGCGCGAGTTCCCTGCCAGCAGCGGTGAGTACAAGATTTGCTCTAGCTGCAAGGATTCGCTAGTGGCGGGAAAGGTGCCTCCAATGAGCGTATCTTACGGCTACACGTACCCACCCAAACCGGATCACTTACCTCCTCTGAACCTTGTGGAAGAACGACTGATCGCTCCTCGTTTGCCGTTCATGAGCATAAGGCGGTTGACGCACGGGAGTGGACAGTATGGCATCAAGGGGCAAGTGGTTAACGTTCCGATAAACGTCAACAACACGGTGCAATGCCTACCTCGGAACATTCCGGACGATGTGGCCATCGATGTTCATCTCAAGCGCCGGCTCGTGTGCAAACCGTCATATAAGAAAGGTCTCGTTAAGAAACGTAACATCCACTGCAACCCATACAAGAACCGCTCACCCTTCATTTCACGGACCATAAAGCCGTCATAATGAAGGGACATCGCAATCCATCCATCTTCTCTAAATAATAAAACTTGATTTGTATACACACACACAGTGTTTCTCACGTCTTTACATGGCGATGAGTGGGCGAACACGGAAGAATCGCTGGTTTACCGACGATTCACTCCGGAGCTTCGCCCACTCATCATCATTCACCACGTGGATATGCTGTGACTTTTTCGTTACTCGTCGGAACTCACGTAAATCCTCAGGCCTTTTATACTTTCTAACTCGCCTCTCAGCACGCCGGCGAATAGCCCAAAGTCGCTCATATTCGGCATTGAATGTAGTTTGTTTAATCGGTAAGGTTGTTTGCTCTCTTGATTGATTTAACGAACGAGTGATGGCTTCTGTGAATGATGGTAAGTCCATCTCTTGGTTGCATTCCTCGGTCATTTTCCCTTGAAAGTTTGTCCACTTGATATGGCTAATCTCATGATGAGTTTTAATATTTTTAAAATTCCCAAGCTCCGTATAGGTGGGCACGTGATCACTACCTCTGGATTCAATGTCTGCAAACCATGTTGCTTCAGATGCTAGTGATGGCGAAACGAATGTGAGATCTAGGCAGCTGCTACTCTTAAGGTTCTGTATATACGTAGGGCTACCGTCATTCATTAGGCAGAGATGGTGACATGCAGCAATATCAGCCAACCTCCTACCTCGAGGGTTGGTGTGCATACTGCCCCATACAGAATTATGGGGGTTAAAATCACCTGTTAAGACAAATGGCGACGGGTACTTGCTGAGAATGTCAGTGAGGTAATCTTCGTCGAATTTAGCTTTCGGTGGGATGTATCCAGCAATGATAATGAAGTGGTCCTTGCCGTCAGTGACTGTAGCCACAATGTACTCATTATCTTGATCTGGTGGAATAGCGTGATGCACGTAACTGAGGTCTGTGCGCAGGAGAAGGATGACTCTACTTGGTCCTGTAGTTCGGGTTGAAGAAATATATTCATACCCAGAAAAACGGAAATTATTTGGAAGCCTTGACTCACATATGGCCATGACAGGAAATTGATGCTTCTGTGAAAACTGCCTGAGATCGGAGAGACGCCCCTTAGGCCTCTCGCGTTCCACTGGAATATAGTCGCATTGTTGTATCTGTCATCCATAGTGAGTGCCGTCATAATTATAATAAATGGTATTTAAATAGTAACAGTTGAGTTAACTCAACCATTGTTGCAGGAGCGGAGTAAATGTGTCAATGGGTTGTACAATGTAGATAGCAATGGGTGAAGACACGTGTTGAAGCAGTCCGCGTAAGGCCTTGATCGCAGCACAAAAGATGCCTCCGATGCCCAGCGCAGGTGGTGGTGGTTCAGCTGCAGCATTTGGTTGTGGAGTGCAGGCACTCTTGACAAGGTTGGTGGCAATGTTACTTACAACATTCCATGTAGAAGGTTGGTTGTGAGCGAGGTCGTCTTGTGTCGTAGGTACTGTGTTTGGGAGATGCGGAAAGGACTCGAGGTCGTCTGTATTAAGTTCTGTACTTCTTCGTGGTTTATCGTGTGGCTTTTTGTTCTCCTTTCTTTGGGAAGGCTGCGATGCTAAGGGGGCTCTTGAATTGGTTGTTTATGTGGCTTGTTAGTCACTGGCATGCGTGCTGCTGGCTTTTGATTGTGTCCGGGACCAGATGTGTTTTCGGTATTGTGTTCAGAGGCGTCAGCTTTCACTGCCGCCTTCGCTGTTGGATAGTCGCTTCCGTGAAGAACGCGGTAACGAACTACTTCCCTTTCTTCTTGCCATCTTGGACAGCTTCTAAAAGTAGAGGGATGGTCAGGTCCGCAATTGACACATTTGGGTGGTCCATCTGGACAGGATGTCGAGTCGTGTGTTTTTCCGCATTTTGTACAAATAGACGAAGATGCACATGATGCAGCTACGTGTCCGAGGCGACCGCAAGTACGGCATTGTGTTGGTTTTTCCACGTAGATATATACTTTGTGGCGCACATAGCCTACACATACCGCATCGGGTAGCGTTGGGCATGCAAATGTTAATGCAACAGATTGTGACTTCCCCAGTCTTCGGATGCGAACGATTGATGTCTTTGAGAGTAGTGCCTCAGTTAGTTGGCGGTCGTTGATATCTGCCGGTACTCCATGGATGACACCCATGGCCATGTTCTTAGAGCGGGGCTCGTATGCACTCACCGGAACCCCACAAAGAGACTTGATACGTAGTAAAGTGCTCGTTGTATCTAAATTGCGAGTGTCTACAGCAATCACATTCAGCCTTGAGTTAGGTCGAATGCTGTAAATTCCGTCAGGACAGTTGGCTTTCAAGCAGTCGGAAAGCTTGATAGGGTTGAAGCTTTTGATGTTCGTATTTTGGTCGTCTGGTGTAAATATGACGGTGAGCCCAAGAGCCTGGCAGTTGACTGCTGGTTTGGGAGAACTTGATTCTGAGTCCGTACTCTCCCTGCGTCGTTTCCGGGATTCAACCGTCTTGTATTTGGTTGTCGGGATCTTGTGATTCTTCATTGGTAGAAGCATACAGTTCTTCCATATCCTCGACATCGTTTTGGTCGTCGGTTTTTTCTTTTTCAGAGAAGGTCTCAATTTCTGTGTCAGTGTCGTATTCCTCAGGTGGTAAGTACTTCATAGTAGTCGTCAAAATGTTGGGCTGCAAGTTTTGCATGGTATGCGTTACAGAAGTCATGTCGAATCGAGCAGGGGCGAGTATTGGTTTCGAGGTGGCATCATCGGATTCCATCAGGCCTACCGGAGCGGTGCCGTCCAGAGGACCATCAGGGGGAAACCCTACGGTTTATCGAGGGTACTTCCTGCAGTCGAGGTGTCGGTGATATTGCAGGAGACAGTGAGAGTGTTCTTTTGCCGCGGGGTAAGTTGCAAAACTGCAAAAACTGCCAGAAGTATGAACACAATGTCCAGGCGCCGACTTAGAGCAAACTTCGTAGTCTTCCTCCTCGGCCGGGGAGGAAGAAGCAGACGTAACGTTGGAGAAGAGAGGGGAAATTGACGTTCTGAATTTAACTCTCCTTGGACGCGATGAGTAATCTACGCCACGGGGCCACGTGACGTGACATTATTTGACAGCATGTCTTGAAACCGTGACGCCACGTGACACACGATTAATCGTAGTGCCAATACAAAAGCGCCACAAAAACCCACAATTTCTTATACATTGCTATTCGGTTTATGATAATTTGATCACTACATAGAAATGCAGCTGGAAATTTTTACTTCTCCAACACTCATTTTGTAATAAAAAAATTACCGTGAACCGTTTTGAACCGGTTACCGTTATATTTTTTCCGGTTCAGTTCCGGTTCAGTTCCAAGATGGTGGCGAAGATTTCGGTTCGGTTCAGTTCCGGTTCGGCTAAAAATAACGGTTCTGTTCCGGTTTTCGGTTCGGTTCGGTTCCGGTTCGACACCCTGCTAAGAACCCTAGTTGTAAGTCATAACGTAATGAATGTCGAAGATGAACTTTTTGTTTCTGATTTTAATTTTTCGTTTTGAAGTTTATATTTAAGAATGGAGGTATTTGGTTTATTCCCTATGTGATTGGCTCCTGAATAGATATTGAACAAAGCACAGGGGTGCTAAAAGAAACGTCAACATACATCTCGAAAACTCATCAGGACATTGGAGCTATGTTTGTAAGAAGGCCTTACAGTCGACATGTGCATTTTCATCATTACCCCTGCTTCTCAGGTTTGTTGTGGTTATGATCAGAGCTGGTGGCAACTGTTAACTTCCGTTTGGTCTAATGACTTCTGGTCTCCTGGTTAGACTCAGCTTCTGGTTACCTCAGTTTCTAGAGCGCTGCACGAGTCTTGGAGAGGTTCCGGGATCAAATCCCGGGTCATGTGGGTTTCTGCAACCAGCACCAGTCGCTTAGAGGGCGCGAGCTGCACGAAATTTCAGGTGGAATCCATTTTATTCTTACGTACCCGTGCTTAAAGTCGATAAAATTGAGTGTTTTCTTAATCGCGCTATTTATTTTTGTTAGTTGAGTTGTTTACGTTCTCGGGGCTCATCTTTGAATATTGTTTCTTATCGAACGAAATACTACCAACCTGAGTAGGTAACTTGAGTGTGACGGCATCCTCGCTTTGCTCAAGCAACGTACTGCGTAGTAATTGCACTCTCGGCGAGAAATGCACTCAATACAAATTGGTGCTATACAACATCTAAACTCTGGTCAAATCAGGGAAAAGAGTACTAAATGGGCAATAAAGGGGCTTTGGATCTGAGTTGAAGCTGGCTGCGCTCCATCAAGCCGGTTTTCTTTTGCCTATCGCCCATGATAAAGATTTGTCTTTCCGAGGAGGACTCCATTACCATTGCACACCTAAACGAAGGAGAGCTAATTTTTTTATTAAATAAAAGAACACCGCTCTTTCTTTTAGCCTGCTTTTGCTCAATGCCCTTACTTCTTTAATGGTTTTAATCGCATTCTTGTGTTGAAGCTGGGGGTTTATATAAATCCAAGTGAACGTCCATTTGACTTTAGATCAGCAATAAGCGCGTATTCACTCATCCAAATCACAAAAAAAAAAATTCTAAAGCCCACGAGCTCTGCGTTCCACAATGCATCACTCGTCGTTTTCGACCCCGGTGACAAGGCGAGGGAAGACACACTAGCGCGGAGGGGTGCCGGGTTTTCGTCGAGCGGCCCAGCTAAAAGCAACAAGCCCATGCGTGGTGGCGTGGGCGGGACCAGGGAGGACCCCGTGACGACCCCTCCGACATCCGACACCCCAGCGGTCCCTCTCCGCCGTGCCCTACGGCGGTCCCCGGGGACACCGGCTGCACGCCGACCAGAGCCTCGAGACGTATCTTGGCCACCACCCCTCCACGACAGCCAGACCACACGAGGCGAAGAACGAGGCGCAGCTCTGCGTGAAGACTTGGGCCGCCTGTTGGGCAGCGTGACGACTGGTGGCGTGTCCTAGAGTGCTGACAGCCACGCTGGGTTTTTGGCCGGCTGACAGATTCGAGAGAGGTGTCTACTTCATCGCAACAGGTAGGCGCCTAAGTTTGATGGATTGCTCTCGAGGGTCAGGTGGGTCTGTTCAAGGCGGCATACGTCTTAACAAACGCGCACTGTGGCAGTGATATAGCACCGATTGACTTTTACCGGCTTCTATGGTTTGAAAGTAGCTTCATATCATGGAGTTCGCGGTGCAAACTAGACGAAGTGGGTTGTTTATATTAAGGAGTGACATATTGTTTAAAATAAATTGGTGATAACGGTTTCTTCAGCTTTCAGCCACTTCTTTTCACATGTCGGCGCACAAATGCCGTCGCGTAGCGAGTCTTTATATTCACTTTGTATCTAATTGAACCCTCAACAGCGCTGTTCGAGGCGTAAAAAGCAGAATGAAATCTGCAACTAGAACAAAAAAGAAAAAAGTTTAAGACATTTTTATTTTTTATGTTAGGAAATTTAAATCGGTTGTCAAGAAACAAAGATTTATAAGCGCAACGTAACCCTTGAGAAACTTTTCTAGTATTTTGTAAGGACGGTTCGTATTTATTAAGGTGAAGTCCTTGTATGTCTCATCGTTCAGTCGATCTTCAATGTTCTTGAGTGCAAACACGTCTGCGACACGAAAGGTTCCAAAACGTTTACGTGACCACTCAGGCAAATAAGATAGAATGAAATTAAGCAGGATGACAAAGCGAATTAGGAGGAATTTAGTTTAATTTAAGTAAATCGTGTGTCTCTCTTTAGTGCATCAGCGCTTGGGCTTTCGCCTTCAATTGTCTTAGAGATAACAAAAGAGACCCTGTGCATTTTTTTCTGACAAAGCTTAAAAATACGTTTTCAAATATAGGTACCCCTTTCTGCTGCAGGATAGTGCAAAAGCGCAGCCCGTCGTGGGTCATCCTAGGGAAACAGCCTCGCAGCTGCAAGCTTGTTGAGACAGGTTTCACTTGTGTTTGGCTGTACGAAAAACGGTTTCATCTGAACTCTTTTCTAAATCTATTGTCTTCAAAACCGCTCCAGTGATATTTCTATGTCTTAATAAGTATCGCTCCTTCACGACTTTCATTTTTGTGTAGATGGAGGCCCCCCAGACGGTTCTAGAGAACACGGACCAGCACCTGTGCCATTGGCGACAACCAACTGAGTCCTGTCGACACCTCTCAGAGCATTCACTGTCAATGGCGAGCCCTTACCAGCAAACTAGCGGCCTTCAGGACTGCTCGTCTAACACTGGAAGCTCGTCCGAATCTATCTATGCGACTCTTCTCCGAGCTGGCTTCGCCCACAACTGCTTCGAATTCCTCGACCCGGGTTACGTGACGTCGCCGCCACTCGCTGATTGTTGGTATTCCTCCGGAGAAGAGGACCTAGCCACGTCATCCGATGGCGCATCGGGAGTCTGCGAAGAGCTCGACGTGACCTTCGAACCACCCCGACAGCCGACTTCTCCAGGCCGTGTCCAGGAGGATAAAGACGTGTTCTCTGCGACAAGAACTGTCACCTGTGACTCGGACCAGAGCTTGAGTAGCAGCAGCAACGGGAGGGAGTCCATAACACCGGAGGAGTCTGCGTCCCTGGCGACTGCAGTTACGTGCCCCAGGGTCTTCGAGGCGGGGGAGGCTTCAGGTGAGAGCTCTGCCCTAACACCGGTTTGTAAATTACTAATTGAAACGTAAACAAGGACGTGTCTTTTATTGCCGCGCTTGGACTGCCCTTTTGAGTTTCTTATTTTTCATTTAAAAAACACATTCAATTTTATTTAGATGTGCTTAAGGCGTTGTTATTTGTTTTGTTTTTTTGTACGAAGCAACTTACCTAAGCTTTATCAAGTAATATAGAGTTTCAGTAACAATGTCGGCCCTTCTCTATTCTCTTGGTATCATGCTCAGTAGGAATTGCAGTCTGCGGTTGCCAGTTGTCAGAGAGTAGGGCTAAATTGAGAAGATTTCCTTGTACTGGCAGAGTGCCGAAACATAGGAGTAGTGACGGAAATATAGCTGTCATTTTTGGTAGAGGTTCACGCCGGAACGCAGGTGAAACAATAAAATTTTTGCTCACATCCTTATAGAGCTGGAGGCCAGTCTGAAATAAGGCATAATGCTTGGTTTCTCCACCGCTGATGTTAGGTGATTGTGCAGTGTTGAACAAAGAGATTTTACAAACGTTTGGCGGCATGACGCAGATCCACACTGAAACTTGAACGGATTAACCCTTATTTTCTTGAGACTACAGTGAGAGCTTTCTCTACACCTGTTGGAGAGCAGTGATTTTTTGGCAGTTTTCACTTCCGGCCTTACTGAGCGTTTTATTTTGGCACTCTTTCGTGCAAGCATAATGGCAGTGCCTTTTATAAAAGGGTAAATTAGGCATGCTACTGCATGTTCGATTCACAAATCGTCGATTGTGCTTGCCGGTACCTTCACCTTGAATGCTAATAGCTGTGTCTTTTTTAAGTTCTGCTCCTATCGTTAATATATATTTTTTTATTCCATAAACTGGATTTTTTCCGCATCGCAGTTAGCAAAAGGATATTCATTTTCTTACCGCTTTCGCAAAACTGCAACTGTTGTAACGAATTTCGTGCTTTTGCATGTGTGCCCATTTGGCAAAGCTATTTTCCATGAGGCCAGTTTCTCGCAATATATTTATCTTCATTTAATGAACACGGTTAGTACAGCTGTCTGACTTTGAACAGCTCATTTTGAATTTAAATGCCATGAAAGTCACCCGCAGTTTTGTAATCTTCCCAATAGTTTATAATTCCGAATAATTATTTGTTTTGCGATAAAGTAAAGGATATTTTTGATTTTACCAATTCAAGTATCTCGTCCCAATGCGCATTCTAAATATTCATGCTCCTATTCATTAAGCGTGACTGGAACTTGTCTGACAAAACAAAATAAAACGTGGCGCCCCAAGTGACTAGGTGGTTGAGTAAAGCCGAGGCCTGGTCTCGATTATCGTTCGTCACGTAATCAATTTGAGTCACGGACGTAGTTAGGCTGAAGCCTCGAATCATGCTTCATTGCTGCTCGTTCTTATCACTTATAGTCCCTAACTACAGCAGGCCATCAACCCTTCATGAAGCCATTATAAAAGCACCTTAGCCGTAACCGTGTGATGGATCCAGTGAAATGAAACCACGGCAGACACCAACGTTTGTCAGGACTGTCTTGATGCCTAATTTTGTTACGCAACCTGAAGCCTTTTTCTGCTTCTCACCCATATCATTGGGGATTCAATTGTCACCGTAGTTTAAGAACCGCGGGACGTGGTCTACTAGTCATTCTTGATTTTCGTCCTTCATCGTTCTTATCTGTTCATGCCCTCATCTCACCGGCGGCACAGCGATAATCAGGTGTCCGGGTCTAGCCACGCCTTGGACTTCTGAGGCTGTCAGGTTATAATAGAGGTTACCAAAGTGATCAATTGCAGCTATAGTTGCCTGTGGCCATCACGGATATATATGTTTACTATCCCTTTGATCCGTGTCAAATGGTTAATTCAGAAAACTTCAGTTTTCTTCTGGTGATACGTGTTTAGCTCTAGACGCTTCATTGGTATTAAATTTCTTTATTTTTGATTTTTTTGATGGCATAATGAGACGATATATGAACGACAGAAGCTTCATAGCTGACGCCTTCATGTGACTGCATTTTATTTGCCCTAGCCGCTGGTTTCTTACGAACACGTCAAGAAAAATAAGTGTATGCTTTATGTCACCAAACATCTTCAGGGCTGACAAAGACACAGGCGCGAGGGCGTGAATTTGGAAAGTGTCTCCTATTCACGAGTGATCCTACAAACAAAACTTCTGAGCTAAGCTCATGCACCTTAGCCTTTGTCTGCAGTGCAGACGTCTGTCCTGGCTTTAGGTACACAAACTCACGCGTCGCCGGAACATTGCTGAATGTAGAGACGTTCTTGCCAGATTCAGTATTACCAAAACATCTTCGGAACTGGAAAAAAAAAACGCTTAAGTGTGGCGTCACAAATTTGATATATTATTCGAGCGACATCTTGGCAACGCCGGAAGTCTGTTGGAAGAAACAACCCAAAATTCAAAGCATACGCACACCGCTATACGGCGTGCACGTTCAATTGTTCTTTGGGCACCTCGTGCGTTTGTTTTCCCCCGACCTCCAACGAAAGTCGTTGTGCGCATGGCGGTCTCGTGATCGCAAGTTCCTGCGCCTTCTCTGTGTTTCCTTTTGATCGGCGTACTCCTCCTTGCATTCGGATGCGCCAAAGACTAAATTTGGACCACTTACTCGCCGTACACAGGATCCGAAACAAAACCACAATATTCTTTTCCCAATTTATTTTTAAAATCCCAGCTATTAAGTTCTATAAACTATTGAGCTCCTCTCGCCATCTCTTGGATTTGCATAAAAATCCCTAGAAAATGCTCGTGGCTGAAGTGATGTGAGTTTGTATGGGCGCCTGCCGAGTGTGCCTCTTCTGTCAACATTTTACGCATGGCGCTCCGTCCCACGCTGCCGTTTCCTCGTACTCTTGCTCCTAACGTGCTGCGGCTCGTTAAATGTGGTAAATTTGTTTTAACGAAAATGCATCAGTGCGAAGAACTAGGGACAGTCGATAGGTCACTCTTCTATGATCACTGTCGATGATCGCACAGCTGTTACACTTCTTGCTTTGTAATTTTTGTCTTCGTCCTTCTCATCGGCTATTGCCTGAATCTCATTGGCGGCGGAGCGATGATAACATGCTCTCGGTGACTGTACCAGTGTTGTACTTAAAGTACAATTCCAAGTAGAATGAGGAAACTTGTACTTTACTTAAAGTACAGTTACTAAGTATGCGCTTGTACTTTACTTAATTAAAGTATTTTGCCGACTTTCAAGTACATTGCCCGAATTTTGTGTGTATCACGAAATGACGCCTTCCGAACTGTGCAGAAACACTACTCTTACCCAAAACGGAGCAAACGACGCATTGATCCGTTTGTAAGGGAGGGGGGGGGCGGCTTTTCCGCAGAATTTTGAATTCTCGCTACTTCTCGATCGGTTAGCGCAAGCGAGGAGATAAAAAGATGAAGAGAGAATACCTTTCCAGAAGAAGATTGCTTGCGGAAGCTGCATGGCTGACGTTATGCTTTCTCCTAGATTCGTTTAGCTTGCACTGGGTGCAAGCTAGTGCGAGCGGCGCCAAATTAAGAACTCTGAAAAATTTCTGAATTCGGCGCCATTTCTGAAAAAAAAATCACTTGCTGGCCATTTAACCTTATTCAGTATATGCCACCGTTTTCGAATACAACTTCTGCACTCCCGATTACCTGGGGAAATGCATACCATTAAAAAAAAAGTAAAGATACACTATACGGGAATGAAAAGGCGTCATGGAAGATTGCGTTAAAGAGTACATACTCTTTATTTTGAAAGCAGTTGGTATTTATAGTGCCTTACTTCAAGTACACTGCGGCCGGTGCACTGACTACTTTACTGAAGTACAGTCGCCAGGCTATATCGAGCTCCCCGGCCGAACGCCGACCGGACTCTGAAAATCCCACACGCGGCGCGTCGAGCGTTGCCGCTTTCTGGAGCCGGGCTATTGGGACCAAACCATTCCGTTATCAAAGGGGTGGACGCATAGCTTTTATCGGGATTCCAGCCTTTAGAGGCGTGAATCACAAAAACGCGGCCGATTAGAATTGCCGTCTTCGGGTGTTGGCCCCAAGTGTTCGGAGATGATGTTATAACTGCTGATAAACTGGAGCTTGCTTTAGGCGTAGATAAAGCAGCAGTGTTCGATCGATGCTTACAAATGTAAAAACCCGATGTTTGATATGATATTAGGCATGACAACAATGATCCTCGGCAAGCGAGAAGTGGCCGACCAGGAAACCATCTGCGAAGTCATCGTGTGAGAATTACCCTTGGCGAAGCAAAAGGCTACTGAGCGCGGAACAATGGAGTGTCTCAATAAAACGCGTTCATTAAAAGTGGCTAAATTTTTATTCTGCTTTCACACAAATCTTTTTTTTTTTGTTATCTATAGCTTATCCTTATACATTAAATAAATTATTTTAAAATCGCTTGTCATTATCTGGTCTAGGTTTAAGAAAGATTGTAAGAAAGGCTTGTGCGTAGAGATTACTCTTCGGGTAGGAATTATTTAAAATGACAAACCGGTTTTGCAAATAAAAAAGTAGCATATAACACGTCAGAGATATTATGCAGTGAAGAATTTCGATAAGCTGTCTGCGTTTACCAACACTCGGAATCGGGATTGGAATCGGCCGTGCTTCACATTCACGCTCCAAAACGTGGAATGCCATTAAACTTCCTGCGTCCACCCCTTTGATAACGGAATGGTTTGGTCCCAATAGCCCGGCTCCCAGTACGCGGCAACGCTCGACGCGCCGCATGCGGGATTTTCGCTGATCCGGTCGACGTTCGGCCGGGGGAGCTCATATGGCCGGCGACTGTACATAACTCCTGATTTACTTTGTACTTTACTTGAAGTACATTTTAGATGTATGCCTTACCCAACAATAAGTAGAAGGGACATCAATATCGCCCTCTGGGAAACACGATGATGCTTAGGCATTTTAAAGTCACCGAAATCTTAAAAAGCGAAGGGCGTGGCGAGCTGAGCATCTTATTAACGGTCAGCAGCCAATCAGGTCGCCGCATCAGTCGATGACGGCGCCAAAGAGCGGATCACGAAGCCATAAGCGTAAACACGATAGTCCACGCCCTGAGCGTTCTCAAGTTTTCTGTGACTAGAAAGGATGCACGCGTCGAGACTGGAGGGAAAACGAGCTGGAACCCTTGTGCGAAGCTTTTTCACAAATACCGCTTCACTCAGCCTCGTTTTTGTGCCCTTTCCCCTTTCCGGAACAAGACGAAGGAGGCGCGGACAGCGGGGGTTCGGAGGAGAAGCCCCGCAAGGAGCGCACGGCCTTCAGCAAGCACCAGGTACAGGAGCTGGAGTCAGAGTTCGCGCAGCGCAACTACCTCACCAGGCTCCGGCGCTACGAGATCGCCCTGGCGCTGGACCTCACCGAGAGACAGGTGCGTGCACCATAGGAACTGCCGGACAGCTGTAGCGCAATGGCGCGCCACAACACACAACATTGTCTCGTTTCAGACGCACTGAATTCCCTTGGCGGATTTGAAGCGCGATCCAAAAGGGCTCTGTGATCGCGCCTTGAAGCGTTCAATGCAGCGCGCACGCAGGCGCACAAGAGCACAAATCAAAAGAAAGCGCTCCGAAAGCGCTCCAGATCCACCAGGGGAATTCCCCATCTCTAGTGATTTTAGTCGGAAGCGCGCACCTAACACACTCGTGGCCACTCGGGAGTAAACAACTCGCGTCAATGTTTGTTGGCTGGCGTAGCTTAGCACTGCCATACGGAGCGGCACTGCCACCGGGAGGTCGCGCTGCACCTTCAAAACATGTTCGTAAGGAGGGTTGCGTTGCCCACCAACTTTATGAAACGCGAAAGCCTACGGCAGCCTTCGGTAGCGCTATGTAGATACTTCTAAGAGCCCGTTTATCGTGGCAACCAGCGTGTTTCGAGCTTCGCCTGCCCTTAATTAAGCAGCTCGTTCGCATAGTCGCTTCGACTCCAACCAGCGTTACGTCGCTTGGTTGACGTTGTACTTCGCAGTCGACGTGAGCTCTCAAATTAGTTAAGCGCAGTAAGAAGTACTGTGGTAGTTACCAAGCTCCAGTAGGATCGAACGGTCTCCCCTTTTTCCACCCTTACCGATATATAAATCGCCAGTGGATTTAAGTGCTACGTTTCGCAGACCTAGCGGGTTTCCCTTTGAAGGGTTGTTGCAGAGATATGCCCGATAATATTTCTGCTGTGAGCCTGAGGCGCTGGTGATCCATCTTAAAATAAAAATTCGAAGAAAAATGGACGCGCTTGGATACCGCCGGAGGATACCAGCCATACGGACACCACTGTAGCGATTGTTCTATGGTAAGAATCGATAACCCAGCAATTATATTTCGTTATTTTTGACACACCGGCAAGACGTAACGGCGCATCCGTATGATACGCTGAGGCGACTCATATCAGTATTAATTTTACATTTGTGGTAGTGACATCTTTTCAGCCCACATTGATGACACCTTGTGGTATTCAGCAGATAACTAAGCGTACGAATATTACTCTAATATTCACTCCTCACATTTACTGCGATGGGGGAGTGACGTCGATGATACAGGCCTGTAAAATGTTTAAGTTCCAGATGTGAAGCAGGAAAAAAGGTTTTGAATTGCTATCTTGTCAGCGGTACACCCGAGCCAGGTGTAAGACAAGTGACGGAAGACGGTCAGAAAACGAATGTGGTATACATTGTCTCTGAACGGCAACATCACTTACCAGGGGCCTTATTATGTTTATAGACATATTTTGCTCATAGGCTGGTGCACACTACGCGGACTAACACCGTCCTATTGAACTTGTCAAGATATATATTACGATAGATCAAAGTGGCAAATTGACTGAAGTGAATTAGCTAACATTTTACATTTTGAATATTATTCTTTGTGCAATCCCACCTATAAGAAAGTTGCAGAGCCTGTTAAGAAACATCTTACCGTGTCGTTTCCATCAAGGTAGCCCTGGTGTGTCTATAGTGTTTCAAAGCTATAAATAAAGCGCGGAAAAGTGAGGAAAAAAAACGTGTCTAAAGGCAATAACACTACAACTCGCCCGCTAGCATGTAGCCATCTGAGGTGCTTTAAACCTCACGCGTGCTTCTTGGACTTTCTCTAACGCCTGCCAGATTCGACACCACGAGGGCTACCTTGATGAAAACGACACGATGAGGTGGTTCTCGACACGCTCCTCAATTTTCGCATTGCAGGGTTCGAGCAGAAATTATTAAAGCGTGAAATGCTTTAAATGTGTGTTTGTCCGTCCGTCCATCCGTCTGTCGGTCCGCTCGTGCATTCGCCGCTAAATTTAGCGGGGAAATTGAATTGGTGTTTAGGTCATGTGATGTCCAATTGATGTCACGTGATCTATGCGCCAATTCACTCTTCAAGTTTAGGAAAATGGATGTCACGTGACTTGACGTCACGTGACCTACACAGCAGTGCGGTTTCCCCACTACATTTAAAGGAAACAATTTATACGACGTGAACTGACGTCACGTGGCCTATACACCAATTCAATTCCCGCTGCACTTAACGAGAAAATTGTCGTCACGTGACATCAATTTTATCGCTAGATACAACGGGAAACCGTATGGTCACGCGACCTACTACCCAAATTCACTTTCCCCACTAAATTTGGAGGGAGACATTTGAAGTCACGTGACCTGACACCACGAGACCTGTACACCAATATTAGTTTCCCCGCTCAATGTTTCAGGGAAATTTGAGGTAAAGCAAAGTTCTTTAATTACTCCACCAAAGGATGTTTATTGTGTTCCAAATAATTTTACGCAATCACACTTATATACTGGATTGATGCATTATAGGGCTTTGGATATAAAGGTCCCCGACAATTTTTATTTAAAGGGTTATTAAATTAATTTGCGTTAATACACGAATCTCACCAAGCATTTGGGAGTATGAGTGAAGCCGCCATAACTTTAGTTCGGAAGAGGTAGCGGCAGTGCCAAATGCGTCTCCTGCTCCGCACGCGTAGAGGCTCCAGCGAGGTTGTTGTAACTGCAAAAACCTAGTTTCTCTCAATGCATTGCGGCAGACGAGTGTTGCGTAGCAAAACTAGATTCTGAGATTGGCTTATTATAGTCACTTTAGCACGTGGCAATAAATACCTGGACTTGCTTAGCAGAGCTGTGAGCAAGACTGGAATGGTTCGACATGCGTAGCGCATATGGCTTTTTTGTATAAGTTAGTTGAAACACTTTGTATACATACAGAAAGATCACACGTTTGAATTGCAGTGAGGATACAACAAAAGTCGTTGGCTGGCTGCGGGAGGCCGTCCGCGGCAAGTGGACAACTAGATGAAAAATAATTCTGTGAAATGGTTTTAAATGTGACAAAAGACGTGATGGACGTCAAAGAAAATGTTTCTAGAGTTTGAACAGAAGGTGCCTCAGCAGCTCAATAAAGGAACGTTTACGCGTAGCAAAGACGGTACAAAATTCTGTTAGGTTTCTACGGCAAACTGCACAACAATTTTTGCAACTTGTTTCATTTTTCTCTGTGTGCTTAATTGGCTGACATTTGCTCGATTCCAGGTGAAGGTGTGGTTCCAGAACCGACGAATGAAGTGGAAGCGCACCCGAGGGAATGCCACCCACGTGGCTCCGACAGAGAGAATGCAGAGGAAAACGCTTCGGCCGGACTCGTCCTCCCCGCTTGTTTGACTGCGGGCGGCGTAAAACAAGACGGCACACTACGCTGCGGACGACTCCGGGGACGCACGTCAAGGAGCACTGCGTTGCCACCATCCTCTCTATTGGCACTTTCTTCCATATAAACCCTCTTGAATACACGCCCACATGTGTTAAAACGATAATAAATACGAGAAAACGTACGTACGTGTCGTTTTACGCCGTTAAAACTGGAAGAAAAAAGTAACAAAGAAAGAACGTGTCGAACGAACATCATATATTTGAAAGGTTGAGCGTGTTGGTGACTGTCGTGGCGTTTTTCTAATCAGACATTTTCTTAAAGTGTCTTTCAACTCCGAGCGAGAACGTTTCGTCTTATACGATTCGTCTGCTTTACAAACCTTCAAAGCTGAGCGTAGAAACGCCGAAGTTCTTGCCCGAAAACAATTTCATTTCATTTCATTTATTGTTCTCTCAGGGCCGAAGGCATTACAGAGAGGAGTGGGGTTTTTCTAAACGGAAACATATGAGATAATGTATACATAGGCAAGACATAAAACAAAAGTTATTGAACATCAAAAAACTTAGTAATGGCAATTTTAAAATCAGTAGCATCAGTTATCGAGACTATGGGTGCAGGAAGAAGCTTCCAATCTATAGATGTCTGAGGGAGAAGGAGGCATTGAAAGATGAGGTGTTACACTGGGGGACGCCAACTTTTAGATGGTGATTAGTTCGTAGCGAAATGTAAGATGGTTCTAAGAATAATGTTGACGAAGTGTTGGATTAGAGTGAAAAATCTTCTGAAAGACAAAGCCGGGATATTTTCCCCAATGCGGAGAGGTTAGGCAAGGAAAGGGATGCTTTCATAGATGTGACGCTGGATGTGCGATGATAGTTCGAGAGGATGAAACAAGCGGAACGATTTTGTATGGACTCAACAGCGGATGAAAGGGTGATACCGGGGTCCCAGATAGAGGCTGCATATTCCAGTTTAGAACGGACTAAACCCTATATGATTGAAGCTTTAATGAAGCAGGAGTAAGCGAAAGGTTTCTTTGAGGTAACCTAGTAAGCGATTAGCGCTATTAGTGACATATTCGACATGTAAATTCCAGGAAAGGTCAGCTGGTTAGATGCACACCAAGATATTTATAGAAGTAACAGAAAGTAGGCGGGAGTTAATGATGTTGTAGGATGGACAAGTGTTATTATGCCTGGACACTCTCATAGATCTACATTTAGATGTGTTGAGTTCCATATGCCATTCTGAGCACCATTGTGTGACGTCATGTTTATATCAGTTTGAAGAACAGAAATGTCAGAATCGTTAATAATTTCTTTATAAAAGACACAGTCGTCAGCGTACAAGCTGATGAAGAGGAAACATGCATAGGAAGGTCGTTAATATAAATAAGCAGTAGTGGACCGAGCATCAGAACCTTGAGGAACACCAGAGTTAACACTGTGATAATGATGAGTTAGTTCCGTTGGCGCAAACAAATTGAAAACGATTTGTTAAAAACGATTCTATCCATTTGAGTATGTTATTATCTATGTTTAAGTTACGAAGTTTATGGAGAAGGAGTACATGGGGTACTTTATCGAAGGCTTTGGAGAAGTCAAGGAATATGCAATCTGTCCTGGAACCCCGGTCGAGAACAACGTGAAGAGGCCATGGGTAAAAGTTAGGAGTTGTGTTTCACATGAATAGAATTTTCGAAAACCATGCTGTGCTGGGTGAAAAAAAGAGTTCGAGTCAGAAAGTTAATAAGATTGGAATATATTACGTGCTCAAGTATTTTGCATGGGACGCTTGTTAAGGAGATAGGACGGAAATTCAAAGATTATGTTTATCACCGCCTTTGTGGAGAGGAATCACCCTCCCCACTTTACAGTCTCTAGGTAGTATTCCGTTGTTCAAGTGATTGGGTAAACAGTTTTGATAAGATGATGCTTGAATACATCTTTAGTATTTTCAAAAACTTAGTAATATTATCGATGCCTGCTGAAGTTGATATTTTAGGGTTTCAATAATATTTGCAATACCCTCGCAGTCAACAATGACTGGATTCATTTGCAGATACTCACAAACTGGGAGAACCGGATGGTCAGAGGTAATAGGTAGTGAAAAGGATTTAGCAAACTCATCATTCAATACAAAAGGGCACAAATCACCTTGAACTTCAACTCCGTCATTATCCCTGAGCGTTACGTCCTGACTGTGACTGGGGCTAATAACTTTCCAAAATTGCCTGGGATTATTAATTAGCATGAATGGTAGTGTACTGTTGAAAAAAGTGGCTTTCGCCTCCTCCACTGCTTTTTGTACTCCGCTGCAGCAAGATGATATACTGCCCAGCGTTGATCATCGACATTTTGGCAGAACAAATAGCCTTTTCTTTTTATTTGACAACCTCTTTAAAGTCGTACTATACCATGGTGACTGGGGTGATAGAGATATGCTTCGAAGGGGCACATGAGCACTCATAAGTGACGCAACCTTTCTTTTGAATAGATTCCAGTTATTTTCAACAGAGCTCTCCTCAAAGCCATGTGTATAATTATCTAGAAAGAGGCATAATTCGTTATTTATAGATTCAAAATCCGCCCTCGCATAATTATATATTTTCTTAATTTGCTTGGTTTGGAACATTTAGGGATATCTAACATGAAATGCAATAAAGAATGGTCGCTAAGACCGGGCATATGACTTAGTGAGGAGATAAGATCGGAGTGATGTTGTTAAAATGAGGTCTAACAAAGATGCGGTTGTTGCAACACGTGTAGGTTGCGCAACAATCTGTGAAAAATTAAAATCTAGACACATGTTTACAAACTCATTGCACTCTGAGGAAAAGTGATTAACGGAAGTACGCACATCTGACCAATCTATGGAAGGATAGTTAAAATCACCAAACAGTATCAAGGGTGCACTTGAAAACGTTTGTATCCCAGTCGGAATTTGTTACTGGGCTAATTTGTTCGGGATTAGTTAAGCCCGAAATCCCACTGTGTAATACATCTTACAAAATATCAGACATGTACAAGTTACTAAAAAAAGTAATTAAGTTAAGTTACTGAGTAGTGGCCTCAAAAGTAATTTTAGTAGAGTAGAAATTACTCAAATGGAAAGTAATTGAGAAAATTACTAATTACCATAAAAAGTAGGGAATTACTTTTGAAGTTACTTTTTATGTTTTTATGGTAAAAAAGAAAGTACATAGGTTAGCGGAATTGTGCTAGCCATTTATAAATCGGCTTGTTTTTTCACATAAATGCTTTAATAGCTGGTTCTGCTTCCTGCTTGCAAATCATTTTGTGCTTCCTTGTTTGTTTGGTTTATTATGCACTGCAAATGTGTCATTTCTACATAGAGGTTTAGCACTGCCTGAGCTTGATTTTTCTAAACAGTGCATGCTTGTATGCAGTGTTGCGTAAAGTACATCTTAAAAGTACTTGAAGTAAATTACAAAGTAAATGGGACGTTATGTGCCTCAAGTAAAAATGGGACGTTATGTACCTCAAGTAAAGTAGTAAGTACGCCAGGTGCAATGTACTTGAAGTAACGTACTATAAATACAATATATTTGAAGGTAAAATACAAGTACTTTTAACACAATCTCTCATGATGACCTTTCATTCCATATACAGTGTTTTCTTAACTGGTATGCATTGCTCCCGGAGTAATGGGAGGTGCATTAGTTTTTACGAAATGGCAGAAAATACTGTATAAACTCAAGTCGCCACAGAGTAGTTGTTGTACTCTCGCTGACGAGCTATTTGACACAATCAACTTATAAGGCCCTTATTTGTGTCGGTTTTATGGCCGCCATTACTTCATTCAGAGAAATGCGCAGATGACATCTCGAAAGAGCGCGTTTTGACACGACGATACGCCATTTTCTGTTTTCAAATTCGGGGAATGTACATTGAAGTCGGGAGTTTTACTTTCCTCGGAAGGTACAAGTACATGCTCAGAGAGTGTACTTCAAGTAAAGCACAAGCTTTCTAAACAGTAGTACTTTAAGTACCATGTACTTAGAGTTATTCCCAACACTGCTCGTTCATTATTTTTTGTATAAAAACGTTGGGTGAATTATAAAGTTTTCTCGAACGATCTTCGAATCTTCGAAGATCCTGAATTTTCTGAATTTTGGGAGGAAAGGCAACGCAAAAAGGTCCCTTTCGCGTTGCCCCTTAGCACGCGATTCTTCGAGTACAACACAAACTACGGGAGCACCAGGTGAGCTTCAGAGCAGGTGCAGCATTTTGTTGCCTCCTTTGAGTGAGGATGCAGCGTGTGCACCTCCTGTGGTGGGCGAGAGTTTCTACGCTGGGGAGAAGCGGGGACCAGCCCTTTCTTCAAAAGGGTCGAGTCTCCTTGAGCTACGGGTGACAAAGAAACGCCAGGCTTCGGCGCTAATCCCGTAGTTACTGGACCTCCTTGCGTCGTGTGTTTTCGCTCCCAGCGCCTCGTAGCGGCGTTGTGGCAGGGGGGGGGGCTCGTAGGACATTTTTGGGAGGTTTCGAACTCTCTAAGCCATTTTCTCCCCCTCTCACTACGCCACATGCTTCTCCCTCTTTGCAAATATAAGCTGATCTTACAACGTCTTATCTCTTTTGTGCAGGATTGTTTGTTGATAGGCAAAACAACCACCAAAAATCGAAAGTAATTTTAATTTTAGTAGAAGTTACTCAGAAAAAGTAATTAAAGTAAACTACTAATTACCGAAATGCAAATGTAATTGGAAGTTACTAAACTACTCAGAAAAGTAGTTAAATTACAGTTACTTGAGTAGGAGTAGTTGAACTACGTCCAAGACTGCAAAATAGACAGTGTTCGTTGCATGCCTCAGACATCGTCTGCAGGCTGTATTTTGTACGATGTATTAGCAGCCTGACTGCGGCTTAATTCTTCTGTCCTTGTTGCTTCTGGGTGTTCCTCCAGGATAGTTTTTAGGTCCGTTGCTTTTTGAGTATATATTAACTACCTTCCCACAACTATCTCCTCATTTATACGTACGTTGTTCGTGATTGTGTTTCATTAACGTGAGATGCTAGATTATCGTGAAAGAGGTGCACGTCAGTCCGACATCAACGCTGTCTTTCGGTAGTGCGACTTGTGGTCTGTAATACTCAACACAAACAAATGCAAACATATGCGGGTGACTCGTCCGTCTCGCGACAGTCATCATATACTGCTTCATTTAGAGTTGGTAGCTTCATACAAATATCTGGACGTGCACATAATTTCTCACCATTTATGGGAAAACTCGCATTCAGTACACAACCGGTACGGTTAGTAGCATGTTGGGTTACCCCAAACGTAACTTTTCCATGGGACCTATCATAGTTAGGCTTACATCTTACAGAACTCTAAGGCCTGGTTCACACTTACAGCTAATCCTCTGCCGCCGAAGCGGAATCGGCGCGCGCAATGCACAGTGCGGACGCTACACGCCCGGCGGTCGGACCTGCAGATCGCCCGCCGATTCGCAAGTGAACCAGGCCTAAGGTCGATTCTCACCAGCGTTACTAGAACCACTCAGTTGGGAAACTGCCATAGAGACTGCTCTGAAAAAGTGGCACCGATCCGTCCACCTGAACCGAGCTAATGGCGATCTTAACGCCGCCACTTCTCCCGCAGCGGCCGGTCAAGGGACTGCACGCGACTTCCATTTTCTTTGTAATCGGCCATTTTGGGGCCAGAACAGATACTGTGGAAGGGGCTTCGAGGTACCGCCCCCGACTCCCAAGCGGACGCGCCGCGGTCTACTACCGTGGTTAATATGCGCCTAACTCAGGACGCGCTACCTGAAATCCCCGCTGAGGCAGGGTTGTATAAAAACATTATTAATTATCCTGCAGAACCTTGCGAAGTAAAGATTTTAAAAAACAACACGCGCCCCCATTTTGTACAAACTCCTATAAAAGTTACTACAAAAAGAGTTTTTTCCGTTAGTTTTTACGCGAAAACATGCTTTCTAAAAGCTCAAGGCGACCACAGTTAAGACGAATGATACAGAGTGGCGCTTTTGTCGCATTTAGCTCGGTCTCGGTGGACGCCAGCGGCCCAGGTTTCAACGGTGAGTTTCCCAACTGAGAGTTCTAGTAACGTTGGTTCTCACATGCAGCGAAGTGTTGACGTAGCGCTGCTCACGTGTTGTCAGCTATTATTGTCTGCTCGCGAGCAGCAGTTTTGACGGTGCGATACATGGCTCGTGAACTCTCCCGTCAGCACGCGCTTAGCGCGAGGTCAGCGCTAATAGCTGGCGAAGATGTTTGGTGGCGCCCTCCTATGGTTCCCCCTTGTAAAGTCATTACCTTACGAACAGCAGCAGGCCCGATGGTGTTTGTAAATACCATGGTGGAAGCTTGAAACCATTGCGCCTCAAGCGGACACTGCCAAACACCGTCAAAATTAAAGTTCTTTCATTCCTCTTATTTCCGTCGATGATAAATCCCCTTCCGATCGTAATAGTCAGCGTTCGGCCAATCGTGGAAGGCTGACCACAGCGACGCTTTCGGTCGCGCACGGGGCTTATAGACCTATGCAGTATTACCCAAGCATCAGGAGACGCAGGATTGGGCTCCACGCGCCACAC